>CAEGAF010095779.1:0-10636 GCA_903067075.1 Micropoecilia bifurca | reverse complement strand
CCCAGTGATTTCCAAACATTTTCTGGGCCCCCAGAAAATCGGGAATTACAAAAAGCCATTTTTAATTCTATGAATTACATATGGCTGTCTGGTAGCATTCATGTTGCGTTTAAAAATCAGGTTAACACATAAAGTTACCACATAAAGTAAATTGTTTAAAGGATTAAACAATTTTAACTGCTAATAAAAGTGACAGAGGACACAGATATGGGAAGTGCAGAAGCCCCTACTGTATCAAACTGGCAGAGGAATAACAGACAGTTGGCCATTCTAAGGTAAAAATCCAGCACATACTGCGTTTTTTTTTCATCCAGACGGCTTCCCACGCCTGCCCTGCAATGGAACGGCGCCCCCCATAGGGGGCGCGCCCCACAGTTTGGGAACCTCTGAAATAAAGAACAATGAATAAAAGCTCCAGTTCAAACAGAAAAACATTAAAGTATATAAGTTAATATGTCAAGAAAAGGGTTTTAACACAAGACAGAACAGATGGAGCACAAACGTTACAAATGGACTTTAACAACATCTCTCCACCAAAGCAACCCTTCTCTCTGTATTACTCCAAGAAAGTGAATTTACTTCAAACTTTAATACAGTCAAAAATTAGAGACACAAAAGAAGTTTACAAAATAAGTATAAGAAAAAAAGGACATCTGATTGTAGCAAATTGAACACAGGTGTTCTCTTCAAGGTTGTACTGCCTGTGGCCATTCATCACAAGAATGAAATATAATGCTTTGATGCAACAGTTATGAAGACGTTGTCACGACAACAATCTAATCAACAAGATTAAAGCTGTCAACTTTAAAGACTGAAGTAAAGATATCCTTCACTTGGAATAAAATCCAGAATTTACAGGGCCTTTATTCATAAATGTGACTGTAAAATTAACATTGACTTTATTTAATGTGTGTTTTTAATTTAAGCCGAGAAGAGAAAATTATTCACTTTTTTAAGTACATGTCTAAAATACAATTAGCAATGAGTAATAAATCTATGAATATTTGAAATCAAGAAGGATCAGAACAAATTAATTCAAGACTTTTCATGTTGCTTTTGGAATACTAGCCTGCATGTACTATGTAAACGTCTGAATTTAAAGAAAATTCTCGACAAATTCTCTCGTTCTTCTGGCCTTTAGCAAATATAAACTATTTTGATAATCCTGACCAAAGAAGAAAAGGTTTATTCTGAGTTAATGACAAAAGGTGAGGGGAAAAAGGTTACATGTCTTCTTAATATATAGAGTATGTAAATATCTGTGACTTAAAAAATAAGTTGGATGGATAAAAATAAAAGGAATGTGTCACGAAGAGAAAGGGCAAAGCTAAATGAAAAGGGAAGGCAAGAAAGGTCGACAATTTGTAACTAGAAAAGGGTAAGATAGAAAAACAGGATACTGGACAAATAAAAGAAGTTAAAAAAAAGCCTTGTACTGTAGAATGAGATGATGTAATGATAGAGAAGATAACTGGGACAAACTGGACAAGGCAAAGCAATGAGGTCATCGCAACTCTAATTTTTTACACTTAGGGTTTGAAACCAATGGATTCTAATGGACTGGCTGATCCGTATGTAAAGCTACATCTGCTGCCCGGAGCCAGTAAGGTATTTACCAACATATTTATTGAGACAATAAATATGTTACTGTGACCAGTTAAAAGTTCAAGGATGCAATAAATGTTTTACAAGCTAAAACATGAGATTTGTTTTTTATTCTAATATATTAGCCTTGTGGTTTCTCAGTCAATCTTTAGCGTTTGCTCCTTTCCTTCCTCTGTTCTGTTCTGTTCTTAGTCCAACAAGCTTCGCACCAAGACGCTTAAAAACACCCTGAACCCCCTGTGGAACGAGACGCTGATCTACCACGGCATCACCGACGACGAGATGCAACGCAAAACACTCAGGTACCGTGGATCACCTTTACCTGCGTTACTGTGAAACCAGCTTTGAAGTGGAAGGATTTGTGGAACTCGTGGTCGTCTTCCCGCAGGTTGTCGGTGAGCGATGAGGACAAGTTTGGACATAACGAATTCATTGGAGAGACACGGGTTGCGCTCAAGAAACTGAAGTTTGACCAGAAGAAGAATTTCAATGTTTGCTTGGAGAGAGTGATCCCGGTAAGCAAGAACATTCACTACTCACACAGTACGATCTGATATGGAGGGTCATTTGACCCAATTCACTGTTAAACAGAACCAGTGACCATTCTAAATATCTATATCATTCATCTAGTTACTTGAACATAATTCCAAATAATATTTTGTATTTTGAAAGGGCACTGACTGATTCACATTGTGGTCTGACAGGGAACTACCACCATTTTGCGTTATCTACCAATATTTTTATCTTTAAAGGGGCAGCATTACATATATTCTAGTCATATAATGCTATTTTATAGCACAATCAAATTACTGTTACTGTCAGTTGTTGTAAAAATGCTATATGTCACTATATGTCAAATATGACTTAAAAGAAATATGACTTCGTAATTCAACACCTTGTAATTGGGCCTCTGTCTTTATGAAACTCCACCTTCAGGAAGTCCTCACAACACGGCTCCTCTAGTAACCCCTTTAACAATGTTTTCACCAGCATTTCACTTAGAAGTAGTTAGTATGATGAGCTCACCAGATGCTCAGTTCCGCCAGGTGTTTGCTAATTGCTGCTGGCTAGTCTGAAGGAGCTGAGAGGGGGATGGGTGGAGGAAGGCTGCTGTGTGAGGCAGAAGCTCAGAAATGTGGAAACTGCAGCTCAGAGGAGGAGCTTCACCTTCGAAGGCAGGGCTTTACTCCACCCTGGCGCTTTTTCAAACATGCATGAAAGAATCAAGGCAACACTCCAGGTATGTTTTTGGTGAGGGAATAACATTATAACATGACGTAAAAAAAGGTTAGATTTGACATAATACTGCCCTTTTAAATATTCATATAGGTTGATAAGCAGGTAAAAGATGCAGGATTTTTTCTGCTACGACGATGACAAATGTTTTGGTTTACTTGCAGGTGAAGAAGGCTGTTGGAGGGTCAATTCGTGGCATGGCACTTTATGAGGACGATGTAAGTTTTATTCTTATTGTCACAATTACTCCAAACCTCGACAAGGTTAGCATAATACTTCTGAACTAATGTGTGATCAGATTTCTTTTTCTTTGTTTTTACAAAGCTACTTTAAGACACTGTGACAGACATTCTGTGTGTTTTCAGCTTCAGCCATCAGTTCCAGTTGTGATCCTGTGCACAGCTGGAGTCTGTCTGACCTTTGGGAATATATTCACTAAATCAAACTGATCTAGAACCTGCTTTCCCAAACTGTTTTCTGTTTTAAGTTGCTTTCACCTGGCTTCCAGGACTTGTTTTGTTGTGTTGCCATGGATATGTCAAATCTAGGAGCCATGACACAAAGATGAAGAAGTTTAAACTTGCTTCTTAGGAAAAGCTGATTTTAGCAGCGCAGCCCTACAGTCCTCAGTCATACTTTACACGACTGATGTCCAACATCTGACAGTCGCTGTAAAAATTAAGTTAGGACATCAAAATTAAATGAATTATATTGCATCACTCTTAGAGAAAAATATAAAGACAACCTATTATTATCACTAAGAGACTGGACGCGTACGCTTTGCTCCAATTAGAGGATAATCATTTCAGATATGAGATCAGCACAAAGGGATATAAAGATCAAGAGAAAATGTGTTTCTTTGAAAAGCTCCTGCATTCATTATCCGAGTGTGTGTGTCCGCAGCTGAAGGAAGGCGAAGACTCAGAGGAGAGGGGCCGCATCCTGATATCGCTGATGTACAACAGTCAGCAGAGCCGTCTGGTAGTGGGCGTGGTCCGCTGCGCTCACCTGGCCGCCATGGACTCCAACGGCTACTCAGACCCGTTCGTCAAAATGTGCGTCCTCCTTTCATCTGCCTTTATTTAATTTACTTTCTTTCATTTTATTTTCCTTTTTTTTGTCGAATGAATCACGTCCCGAACTTTCTTCTTCTTTGTTGCCGTAGATGTCTGAGGCCAGACATGGGGAAGAAAGCCAAGAACAAGACGCAGATCAAAAAGAAGACCCTCAACCCGGAGTTCAACGAGGTCAGTTGCTGCTTCCGAACCTCACCCTCCTCACTGACTCCACCCGCATGTTATGTAACAAACCCCGCGCGTTTCTTCACTGGGTTTCAGGAGTTCAGTTACGAAATTAAACACGCCGAGCTCGCCAAGAAAACCCTGGACGTATCGGTCTGGGACTATGACATGGGGAAATCCAACGATTTCATTGGTAAGTCCATGGACCGATTTCGTCATAACTTCAGCCTTTGTTGGGTTGTTTATATTTGATGGCGTCAGAAATTTCAAAAGATGTGACAATGAGTCAGACTTGTCTTGGTTTTATAAGCAACAAATCAAGTACTGGTATGATGAAGTAAAACAAACTCAAAAACGTTCATTTGCATGATTTACTGTTTTTCTCTTTTCTCTCTTTCTGCCGAACACTGGATAACAAAAGTCTTCAGTCTGGTGCTTTAGTCAATTTGTTTACAGAGACTTCATAATTCATTTTATTTGTTGTTTTGTTGATTTCCTTTGGATATTTAAAGTGTCTTCCAGCTCCAGAATTAAATGTTCATTAGAATATGAACTTTACTGATCTTTCAGAATGTGTTCTTTCATTTTTAGGCCATTACTATCATACTTGAAAATGGCCTCATAGCAACAATATTATCATGTATTGTAATAACTTCTGGTACAGTTTATCATCCAGTAACATTCGTTACAATGACCATAAGCTGCATCAGGGTACTTTGACACAAATTGGTACAAGAAATTGTTATCACACAGAGTTTATCCTGCAGATGCACCGATCCACTTTTTTCACTTCTGATACCGATACCAATATTTATGGTTTAGTATCGGCCGATACGGAAAAACAGTGCAGAATTGACTTAAAATGTTTCTTTATTTAAAAAAAAAAACAAAACCAACATGAATGACTTGAAATACAGATTTATTTAATAAATCTGCACCAGGACAGCACTTTATGAGGAAAATGATCTAAACTAGTCAAACCCCACCTTCATTCCTACTGAGGTCGACTGTATCAAAGGTAGCATTGAGGTCTATTAGCACAAGCACAGACGCATGTTCACTATCTGATCTGAGGTTGAGGTTGTGTCTTTGCTTCTGAGAGGAGAAATCTGTATCAGTCTGCTATCTATCTGAGGCTATGATGAGAATATCATTAATGGTCAGAAAAGACAAAAAATTTTGAGTTTGTTTGCAAAAACATACAGAAGCATTTACGTTCCAGAGCTAGGAAACAAACTCATTTAGACGAGAAAACCTTCTCGTTGAAGCAAAGCTTGTTAAAACAAGAGAACGTTTTGGTTTTAATGAGATTAAAAAACCTGCTCTAACTAGATTTATTAAAGCCAACACATCTCATTTTGCATCTCGTTTTAAGAAGAAACATCCTCCTGAATTTATTTCCAAGCTCTGGCAGTTAAACACTCCCATGAAAACACTGATAAAAAAAAACAAAACAAGCAATTATAATGGATACAAATAATGAAATGAATAAATATGAGATTAAAACAAATAGAAGTACAATATCAATGGAAGCATTTCTGTATAAATTAGCATATTATTCTTGTTCTCCTGTCTCTTGTTTTCAGGGGGATGTCAGCTAGGCATCCAGGCTAAAGGAGAGAGTTTGAAACACTGGTACGAATGCCTCAAGAACAAAGACAAGAAGATTGAGCGCTGGCATGTCCTGCTTAATGACAATACTGTCCAGTTTGAGGATTAGTTCACGCTGTAATGATTCAGTTATCTGCTTCTTTATTTGATCATTTCTCTGCTAAATGTTATTTTTCAGATTCAAAAGTTAGACCGATTCCTCCGTGTGTTAGTATGGAGTTTTCCCCAGAAGTCCAATGTGAATTTTAAATTTCTCGTGACAAACATGGATGTCGATCTAAAGTACCCCCACCCCCCAACCCATCATCTACCCACCCATTCCTCCTAAACTAATCCAGGAAGTTTATCATATCACACCTCTTAAAATATGATAAAGGAGCCTCTGAACTGAGCGTTTATCATACTTCTCGGGGAAGATAAAGTCTTTGTTATCACTGCTATTGGGTGAGAGCGTTGTAATGAAGTGTGCACAAATGCTCAGACTCAACAGAGGGAATTCCCGGTCGTTTGTCTGACCTTTTCCCAGCCCATCATGTCATTCTGGTGACCACGTCATTACTGGGTGAAGAGGTCGGCTTTCCTGATGTATCTAATCACATTTTATTAGCTGATGTGTAATGTTATTCTGGTGTATGCGTTGTCCAAAACAAAGCAAGCAAAAATATATATGTCTCTATATATATTTTATATATGTAATTGTGCCAACCGACCATGCGTTTTGCATATGTTAAATTATGAATCTGAGACTGAATCAACAAAGTTGTGGACAAGAGCCCAGTTGTGAACTTTCTGAGGTGTATGCAGACACTTTGTAGCACACAGTGGTAAGCTAACAATGACCTGTCATTTTACTAGTAATGTTAGCTAACCTGAATATTTACAAGCCTTTTCTTGATAGACTGACCTAGTCTGTCAACCACTTTGAAAAGCTTTTTTCATCCCTACAACATTCTTGTTCTTCTCCCTCTTTTGTTTTTCTTTCTTTATTTCTCCTTTTGTTTCCTGCAGTCCAGAGATTTCTTTTACGCCTCTCCATCTTTAGCCTTCTTCTTGATTTTTTTATTGGCAGTCAGACAACATAGCCAGCTGTCACCAGACGACAACACAATTCAAATGGGCAAAAAAAAAAGTCACGGCCCAGAACGTTCTTGACCTGGGATAATTTTCCGCCATCGTTTTGGCGCCATCTGTAGGGTTGTGCCACTGTGCGTATCATATGGTGCATAACCAATGTTTGGTTGTGGACGTGAAATATATGATGGTGTATTAGGGCCGTTGTAGACAGAGAAAACGAGATCCAGTCAAAAACAACAACAAAAATCAAAACAGAATATGTCAAATTAATCTCAGAAATTTGATATGAAATTTCTAAGTTTGAAAAGTTGAAAATTGAACTTAATTTTTTTGAGCTTAATCTCAGAAATTTTCTTGAAAAAACAAACAAAAAAAACAAGATAATTTCTGATTTTGAGAAGTTGAAAAGTTGCTATGAATTGAAATTTAGAAATTTATTGAGATTAAATTTGAGATACAATTTTGAAATTAATCTCAGAAAAACATGCACATTTCTGAGCTGCAAATGCAAACATGAATTTTTCAATGGCTCATTTTTTAAATATCTCCAATGGCTTTAATATACCGCTATAGAAATGCTGTTGGCTCCATGCAGCTCAGACCTTTCTCTGTGTATGTGCTAGCAGTCTGCCTTTCTGCTGGAGAAATTCAAAGGGCAAAATTAACGCTTCTGCAAGGAGCTTCTCTATGAAATGATCATAAAACTAAATTATACCAAGCAACGGTTCAATAAACATAATGAAAGATTCCTGTTCTGATCTAACTTAGAGTCAGGTGAAATGTTTCCAGCTGCTTATTCTCCCTGTATTGCTGCTGATGCATGTATGAACCCATGTTGTTGCATACATGTGGCTAGTTAATAAAGACATGATGGCACTTGATTTGGAGCTGTGCTTTTTTTTTCCTGTGACATGGCATAAACTTTGTCTGAATCAGGCGAGGTCTAATCCAATCAGCTGATGCAGACACACCGATGAGAATCAAATGGATTTTGACCTTTCTTGATAATGCACTTTCCCTCCAAGTGGGTGAAAGGTCACATGCCTGATTGACTCCGTCTGACCTTGAATCCGCAGTCAAATAAATACAGGTATTGATCCCACAGAAACGCCCGATAATGCCAGGCTAATTCGTTAATGTGTTTAATTAAATGAAATTAAAGTTCAGCACGTCGCTCAAGCAGAACAAAAGCATACGCAAAATCAAAAGTGAACAAGACATGAAGAATATTTGATTAGATGGAGCCCATGTGAAAAGCTGATGTATAGAACCAAGAAAGTCTATAAAACGAGATGTAACTGCAAATTGAAAAAGGCGTCTGTTGACCAGTTCTACAAAATGATCCCCAGCAGGAGGTGTAGGTCAATTAAACACATTTAATTTATGTTTAATCTCTTCTTGCAATTTTTTTAAAAATTGCAAGAAGAGAACTAAAACTACAAATGTCAGCCAAAAGATTCCTGAAGCAACTACACAATGATTGGACAATGACTTCCCTACGGCTGCTTTCTTATTGGATGATTGGGTGCAGTGGCATATTGTATGTTGTCTTCCACACACCTGAATCAAATGAATGGTTGATACCAGGCAATGGCTGCTGATGAGGGAATCTGACATTCTTGTCCACATTCCATACCAGTTAGTGTTTGCCAACAGCCAATAAACATCAAAAAGAAGAAGAACAAGAAGAAGAAGGAATCTGAATCTGGTGTGTGGGGAAGAGAAGGACCTAAAAGCTTCAGGGTGGAATCTCTCAAGGTCTGAACTTAATCACTTCTGTTTTAAAAAACTGCTTGGAAGAATATCATCTCAGATTAGATCCATATTGGTCAAATATTGAACTTTATCCAGCAACTGAATACTGAAACCATTTTATGCACTTAAACATCCTGGCACCTGGCTGGCATCGCCCATCCTGTGTCCACTTTGTTAGATTTTACTTTACAAATGGTGTTTATTTTATCACTGAATTTCTGTTTTATTTTTGCTCAGTGTTTTAAATTAGACGATTTGTGTCCATTGTTCTCAAATAGTGAGTATAATTTAGACTAAAATTCTAATTCAGAGGAAAAAAAAGTGGTTGAAAGAAGATGACCAGAAACTTATGACAAAATATATCAAACCAGGTCTAAGCTTAGAAATGGGGTAATGCAAACTGGATAAGACCTGTTTCAACACCGGATCGCGCGCGCGCGCGTGCGTGCGCGCGCGCGTGCGTGCGTGTGCGTGTGTGTGTGTGTGTGTGTGTGTGCGTGTGTGTGCGCCGCGCGCGGTTCAGCCAAACAAAACAGCCCATTGTTGCCTAACAATAGAGTTGCGACTGTTCTGGACTTTCACAACACATCTGACATTTTCATGTTCATTCAACACAGCAGAGAAGACGAGTCCAGAAGTGTCGATGTGTAAATCAATAGTTGATCACATCTCCATTCAGCATGTTATGGGTGTCCAGGGGCGGATCTACTGGGTGGCAGTTGCCACTCAGCTGGCCACAATGAATGCAATTATGGCAAATCGGACATTAAGCGCATGAAACTCTTTTTTTTCCGACAACACTAAATGCAACACAATGTAACCTGACACCTACTGGTAAATAAGGGCTTCAGATTTCACAGGTGAGGAAAACGTTTAAATTTAAAGAACAGACTGAACAAGTGAGCAGTGGGTCAGTTATACTAGCCTGACTGTTGCTGGCCTGGTATTGACTTTGATAAGTTCAGCATGTGCTGCGCAGTTCGGTGTGTTTTTTTTGGTTCTGTTAGATCAAAGGGACCCAACACGTCCCAAGGTTTGGAGTCGATCTCCGCATGACAAACTGTCCCAGCACGTCGTCCTCTGATTGGCTTATCAAAAATATTTACTAAGATCTTAAACGTTTGTAGCTTCATTTAAAAAGAATTATATAAAACAACGAAACGTATTAAAATTAATAATCTCAGTGATTATTGTTTGAACAAGGTGTTGCGCAATTCAGTGCGTTTCGGTCCTATTAACAAAAAGAAAAATGAAAAAAAAAAAATCGGAACAAAGACCGACTGACGATCAGAGCAGGAGTTTAAATCAGCTACTCAACCATGAGAGGCTTTTTAATAATCAAGAAATAAATATCAAGTCTGGAAACCTGATATCGTAACGGACTGAATGTTTTTAACTAATATCTGCTCGGCTTGCGGGGGGCAGGGGTTACCACGGCAACGGGTGTGTTTAAACGACAAAGAGACAGAAAGTAAAAAGGTAGGAGAGATTCTGAGTTGATCGTCTGTTCGAGTTGTTGTTCCTTTGTTTACCTTTCCTGTGGCTCATTATTACACCTGATGTTTCTGAACGTTCAATAAAGACAAACTTGGACTAATGACGTCGTTTTTTGTGAGCATACGTCACAATATAAAATGGGACAAATATATTTCATTAAGTTTAAACAAATTCTACCGCGATAATTATGTGAAATTAAATTAATTATATCCCGACTTTAGAAGATTTTCCTTTACATTTTCTGGGCTCTTTGGTTCTTCCTGTCAGTTTCTCTTCACCAGGCCCAGTTCAGGGGCCTGAAGGACCAGCAGGCATTTGGGTTTTTACCAGAGCAAGTGGTAGCATGAGAACAAATGAAAGTTTGATCTCTGTAATTGTTTGGTGAAAGAGGAAAATCACCAAGATCAATCAATAGGTTTGGACATTGAACCTTGTTTTACCCGTGTCTAGAAACTTGACCCCAGTGCCTTAGTAGTGACTTGGTGGAACTTTTTATTGGATGTTTGGCTTGGCAAACAATCAGAAGTGGTTCAGTCTAGTTTGGTTCTTCACCTGTTTATCAGCTTTATTGTACCTTTATTGTGACTCACTGCAGCCACTGCAATTCCTAAAAACAA
>CAEGAF010095770.1:0-17514 GCA_903067075.1 Micropoecilia bifurca | reverse complement strand
CCCCAAACAAACACCAATAGCCTTACGAACAGCATGGCCTCACTGGCATTTCATTTTCCATTTGGCAAGCTCGATTAATCACAGGACTCCTATATAATGCAACGCACATGGCCACCCACCGTTACTGGCTCTCATTATTCCCCCACGCGGGGAAATGTACACCTAGGGGCAACTGAAGCAGAGAAAGAGCAAGGGGAACATTCTGGCACTGCAGATTTTGAACAAATGAGGGATAAAAGTAACGGGCCAAACAGGACAGTAGACGGAGCAGGAGGAAAAGAAAGAGGGATTCAGTGATACCCGGAAAGAAGTGGGTTGAAGCGAGTGGGTTATGGCTAAGCTGTGAGGAAGACTGATAAAAGACCGGGACTGTTCCACGTCCCCTCAAGGCGCTGCTTCTATCTGCATATTCATTGAGCTGACACTGGCTTTTCTCCCTATCGTCCATGAAAGGATGCCAAGTGGCTTTTACCTAGTGGCTTCTAATAAGCCTCTATGTCTAGCACACACACAAATCACTCATCAAGATGAGTGATACTTAGGAACAAATATTTGCTTTCTCATTTTCTAAAAAAAAGCAGTATCAAAAAGGTTAAAATACTCAAAAAAGAAAAAGAAAAAAAGCTTTATCTGTTGTGTTTACATAGCTCTGCATCACAAAAACGTCACTAGATTTAATGTTTTTCCAACTGCCTCTTGACTGCTTATGTCTACGATTGAGAATGAGGCATGCTGACGTTATCTTCTTTCATGCATGTTGTCTGATTGTTTATCCCTTCTGTTCAGTAGAATATTTGATCTGCCGCAGAGGGCTAGAACAAATACTGGGATAAGAAACTTTAGTGCAAAAGCAGACTTTCTCTTCATTAATCAAGTGTTTTTAATAATTAGATCAGAGAACATGTTAGAGATTTTAATGCCAATTCCTGATTCAGGATTTTACAAGTGCCCTCCTCTGTTAGGAGGAAATATTTGCTGCCATGTTTATGTCTGGCCTCTGTTCCTCTTTCCATGCTGTCCCCCTTATGACAACCAGGAGTGAGTTTTCAAATGTTTGCTTATCTGCTTCGCATTTGTGTGTCAGAACCTTCGATGAGGGATTTCCAAAAGACTGCCAACTTTCACAAATTCAGCATTTTTCATAGCAGATAGAATTGGATTATTCAAAAAGGATAAAACAACAATTTTGCTGTAATGTGCATATTTTTTTCCCTGCCATCTGGTGACTGCCAGTTTCAGTGAAGCAATAACCTGAATGAACAGCTGACATTCAATTCACTTGAGTTTTTTTATATAGTACTGATTCACAATGAACAAACGGTTCCAATTTATTTACATTTACATTTTAGTCATTCAATTCTACCCAAAAGTGTTTTTATCTCTTCTTCCTATTACCGTCCCATTTTCTGCATTCAAAATAAGATTTATTTTAATTGTGAACCATCATGTTTACAGAATATAATTTCACAGGACGAAGGGCGTCTTTTGTTGCATTACTAAGCCAAACAGTTCTATTTGGAAAATCAACTGACTCAGCACTCTGATCGCTCTGTGTGTGATCAATAAATGTATAGAGTTCCTTTTCAACAGCTATCATTTCATGGTAATATTTTTTTTTAGTCTTATGTCTACAGCAAGGGCATTTCTTACCAAAGATTGGAGTCTGGCTGGACTTTAGCTGGAAGGAGACTACTTAAATCTGTATGCTGCTCCTAATCCCCTCACACAAACACAGCCACACACTCTGGACCTCCACACTGCAGCTACATCTCAGCTCTCAGATCAAAAAATCCTTTTCATTTTGTACTTCCAGTTTGTTTCATGGAGCGATGTTGATTCTACGTTTGTGTGCTGGCAGTCGAAACGTCCTTTTTCCTGCAGTGAACAGGAAAAGGATATGGTGACCTTGCTGGGTATTAGACCTTTTTTTTTCCTTTTTCTGGAATACTCTTGTGAAATGCTGCTTTACTTTGTCAAAATGTATTTTTAAGAAATAGAACCAGCCTCCTGTACGTTGTACTATTTTAAATATTCAGGCATAATCTATTTGAAGCTTGCTCTGGTAGGATGTGAAATTCTAGTGAGATTGAAAAGACTATCTACTTTTAGATAACCATGTGCTACAAAGACATCATTTTCTTTCTTCTAAATTAAAAACGTTGATGTTGAGCTGGTGGAACGTGGTTTTGAATTTTGTGGCCCAGAAGGCAAGAAAGTTTTCTAAGTGTTTTAAAAAGTTGTGTCTTTTGTTCTCTAGTTATCTGGAAATTGTCTGTAAATGGAAAGTGAAAACCTTCGCATGTTCTTGTAGGCTTTAATACATTCAAATTGGGAGGAGTTTTTATTTTTTCCCCACTATAGATAGAGCATCATTTCCTTTATCTCTTAATACACATCAGTGAAATGCACATCACAGTAATACTGGTGGATTCACAACAGCACAGAACAGAGTGAGGTAAGAAAGACCTGAAACATAATCACGGGGTTAGAAATCAGACAGAGAAATAAAGAAAAGCTGGGAGATGAGAGGAGAGATTAGATTTAAACTCTGCCTGATCGTGTGTTTCTTGCTCATAGGGAGGGACTGACTGATCAGGAGGGTCTTTTGAGGCATCGATTTTTATCGTGCTCTGAAGTGCAAGGCTTTGTGGAAACTCTAAATTGTGGTTTGAGTGAAAAATGCTGCATTTGAGAGGCTAGAAGGAAGGGCTTTGACGTGGCTTCAACTTTCATTCGATGGTGGCTCTAATTGTGGAGGTTTTAGCTCTTTATGCACCAGCGGTGGATCTCGTGACACACCATTCATCAAGCATCGGTCTTCTTATAAACATAAGAAGAACATATCTTATTTCGATTGCAATCTTTTGTTGTTAAACATTAAACAATGAGCAGTGCTTCTATTTAACAAATAAGACAAAACAATAAGTTGCGAAAGCTCACATCTCCACGGAATATGACGATTCAAAAAAAAATTTAAAAAGGGTGTCTGCAGCAGCATGACGGAAATATTTTAAGAACAGCTTGAGACTATTTTAGCTTCTCTTAAAGGTTAATCAAGCCATTGGTATTACAGTACTAAAAATTTAATTAGCTTTTTATGCAAATGCCATCCCCTTTCAAACTCTTGGAAGCTCTACTGTTAACTTGTTAGACTGCAGGAAGGATCCAAGAGCCTTTATTGCCACATTGGTTGAGTTCACAAAGTCAAAAAGGATCGGAGTTTCTAATACATTTTTCTGATCCCACGCAGAACATGTAACCTTACCAGCTAGTTTTTCCACTGGGGCATGTTTAAAATGTCTCCTAAGGAAGGTTTGAACTACCTCACCTTTCTTCTCGTCTATTTAAATTAACAGCAATTGGAAATCTGATTCTTTCAGTCCTCACACACAGATCATAAATTTAGGTGATGGACAAAGACTTGCTGGCAAATTCTTTTAGGCTCTACTGGTCTTTATTTAAAAGAGCATATAGGCAGGAAACATGTAAGATTACAGGCTGCAAATGCCCTTTGACTGGGAACTGAACCTAGCACTACCACGTCAAGTACTAAAGCTTCTTCACATGGTGTACATGCTCTACCAACTGAGCCAAGCAGCGCCCAAGCATCTACCTTTCAACTATGTTCTTTCTTTACCATGACAAACTGGTACAGCATCTGCCATCATCTGTCTTTAAATCGGACACTACCTTTTAACTCAACTCTAGGCGAGACCCCTACATAACTTTACTTTGGGTGCCAGCTAATTTTCAAACTGGAAGTGAGAAGCTGCTGTCTTTCAACTGCAGAATATCTTTGAAGACGTAAATCTTTATCTTGGTTGCTTAATGCTGTGGTCCAAAAAGCTTTTGTGCTTTCTGAAAGTCCTTGTACTTTTAGGCAAGCAGGCTCTCATCATTTGTAAATGATTCTCACTGGACTGAAAATCCTCCATTCCCTGGTTGTATCTTGGCATATAAATTAGCAGCAACCCAGAAGAATGCCGAAACAGCTCTGCTTTTCCTGCCATTTTTACCGTATTTTCCACACTATAAGGCGCACCGGATTATAAGGTGCATAGAATAAATGATACAGTAGAGGTTCACGTTATGTTATGCATCCACTAGATGGAGCTGCACTAAAGAGAATGTCAACAAAACACCTCGACTCCAGTCAGCGAAGAAAGCCTTCTGCGACTGGACCGGGGAGTGGCCGGATGATAGTCACCCTTCTCCGTTCGCACACAGCATGTTCTGGAGAACGTGGTGCTAAATGACCTGCAGACGACCTGATTCTAGACAGTCGTTAGGTAGATAGGTCAGTCAAACTTTATTAACAAACCAGTGTTGTGACAACTATCCCAGCATGCACTGCACGCTTCTTCTTCTACGGGCAAAATGAAGTCGGCGGCTGCTTATCGTAGTTGCTAGACCTGTTGTGGCTCAATATTGGTCCATATATAAGGTGCACTGGTTTATAAGGCGCACTGTTGACTTTTGAGGAAATTGAAGGTTTTTAGGTGTGCCTTATAGTGCGGAAAATATGGTACTTTCACTGTACAAGTTTAATTCAATCCTTCAACAATTCTTGCAGAGAGTTACTAAATTAATGTATACTAAAGCTTTTCAGCTATTTTCTGTTTAGGGAAAGGTCACTCAGGTTGATAAATCTCTTTATAATAAAACATTATTTGAATTAATGATTTTCTCATCTTTTGGTGTCTAATAGATTTTTTTCTTGGCTGCAGATCACACTGACTGCAATAGTAATCTTTTGTGCTTTTTTCCCCCAGGTTTTTTATTGTACCGCTTTTAGAAGTTGTCATATAAATGTGTTTGTTCATGACACTGCAGTGTGAGAAACAAACACACAACCCAAAGCTGACTACAGCCTATTATTTTCAAAACCATTTAGATATTGGAGCCTACAATAACAAGCAGTAATTAGGACAAATAGACTAATCTCATGTATGACATAGAGAACATGACAAATAGGCAAACTAATTTTGTTCTTTGGTCCCATGCTGACATTTTTTTATTGCTGTCTTTGTTTAACTAGTATTTAAACAAAACTGTCTCCAAGTACCACAATCAGGTTCGAAGATCCTATATGAAGATCTGCAATTAAAGTAATAAAATTACAGCCTGCCTCTCAGTGGTCAATAGGGTAGTAGGATGTATTGTAAAAGCGTTGATATTTTGCTCCACTGTCACTATCAATTCATTAATTCAGATATCTAGAAAATATATATTTTGACTATTCATAGTTATGTTTCATATATCTTGAATTGTAATTACAGATGTGTGACCCTTCAAATGACGAACAGTGTGGGGTCGCATAAGGTGCCTGAAAAGGCATTTGAGTTGTCAACATGATATCTTGAATTCTTGCTCTTATTTGTCAGATGTCTCAAATTACCAATCAGGATAGTCAAAAAGTAGTGGTGTCTAGTCAAAATCCATGTGTAGACATCTTGAAAGTAATATAGTGAAAAAAATTCAATCTTATGTTAAACAATCGGCCATAGAAAAACTACAGACCATTTTTTACTGGGATGGTACAATATTACAAACATTCTTATTTACTTATGTTAAATGTTCTGATGTAATGAAGTTGCTTATGAAGAAAAAAAGTGTTTGTGCTAAAATGGATGTCAGCTGACAGTATTCTGAAATGTAATTGTTTTTGGCACAGCTTGTATTTGCACTATGCTCTTCAAAATCCCATTAGATGCTCTCAGTGCAACACTATGGATGACTTTCTTTCTGTTATTAAATGCGATGGGTATTTCATGGACTAAAGGCAACAGTTTACTGAGGGCTTAGATGTGAGAAGCAATAGAAATTATTGCAGCTTTTCCACTAAAGCTGACAGATGTAAAACTTAGAGCAACATTAGAGACTGAGTTAAAAGACAAACAAACAAAAAAGTCAACTAATTGTACATGAGTGCAAAACATTTAAAACAACAATCCCTTCTTCTTCAGTAAAAGGTTCTTAACCGTCCAGGAACAATATATGTTGTAACATTGTTGGCATAAATAGCTTGTAGACTCATCAGACTGGGTAGCATTTTATTATAAGATCTTAATTGATCCTTCCCTATTTACACTTTTGACATGTTGAAATAAATTGTATGAGCTGCAAGGAGGATACTACTAAATAAACTACAAAATGGCTCAAGGACAACAAAGTCTGTGTTGCGGAATGGCCATCTTTAATCCTGTAGAAAATGGTTGAGCTGATTTCAAAATTCGTGTATGACCAAGACGGCTTACGGAACCAGTAACACCAGTTATGTGGGAAGAAATTGGAAAAACTTCCAACTTCCAGAAGCTAATCAAAGAAAACTCAAAATACCTGTCTGAAGTCATGCAGTTTTGAAGAGTCTGGAAAAAAAATTGAAGAGTCTGATCGAGAAATTGATGAAAGTTAAGAAAAAAATCTTATTCTTGCATTTAGGAAAGATAAATAATGTTGGCAATCCTGCATGTCTTAAAACAGTACACCTTTAGTCTGGAACATATTATGATTCTTTTTATACAATTCACAGTAAATTAA
The DNA here is from genome assembly GCA_903067075.1 of Micropoecilia bifurca. Lineage (NCBI taxonomy): Eukaryota > Metazoa > Chordata > Actinopteri > Cyprinodontiformes > Poeciliidae > Micropoecilia > Micropoecilia bifurca. The sequence goes on along the minus strand of CAEGAF010095770.1, from coordinate 10,974 downwards.
TAACTGGTTACAACTATATCTTCTGTGGAAATTATTTTTGAAATTACCTATTTGATTTAAAAAATAATAATAATAATTTATTGTTGTTATTCTTACACTTTTATTATGAGACGTATCCTCTTGTTCATTGCAGTCCTGGTGCAACTTTGTTATCAAACCTATTCCTCAAGAGCTCGTAGCCTGACGGTTTTTGCAAGAAAGAGAGCGGGAGAGCTGAAGGACAGATGATGACACACTAATATGGTTTATCAAAGTCAACCTGAATACTCCCAACAGTCTGGGCCTAAACATCAAAGCCTTCTCTCCACTCTGCTGCCCAGCTACTCTGGGTGTCCATCAAACACTGAAGCAGGGAGAAGCCCCAATTGGCTAAATTGGATGGTGGAAATATGTGTATTGTAAGGACTGATGACGGTCCTATTTCAACCAGTTACAGTGACTATGAATAAACCTGACATCTAAACGAATTATGTGGCAGGTGGTGTTGCAAGAAGTTCATCACAGTTGGAAACTAAAAAAGAAAAAACCCAGAAAAAAGCCGTCTTAATTTGCAGAAAATGTCAGGATGTGGGGAAGGTCTAGTTCGACATTTTATGGCATGCTATTGATTCAAGAGAAGATGAAAGGAAATGCTGTGTGATATAATTTCTCATTCAGGGCTCCTAATTCCCTCTGACACACATTGAGAAATAGACAGTCTTTTTGAATGCTGTGAATCTGACCAACAGGGTTATTCTCCCTAGGAGATCAGAGTGTTTCTTCCCATTTTTATTAGACTTCAAAGGTTACATAGATGGATAAATTGAGTGCATGTACAGTATGTATAATTCATCCCCCTGATAACTGTGGCCACACTTTCATCCATCATGGATTTGTGTGTTTGTGCGTATGATTCTCTGTATACTCGTCCTGCTTGATAGCTCTTGCAGAGTAATATTTGTATGGTCTCATTGCAATTATGTATATAAATCGGATTTGGATTTCCAGGTAAGTCATGGAAATCCATTATGCAATTTGCACTTTGTGCTCACTGCAGGTCATAGAACAAAAACATATATTTGCATAAAATTGCGCATGCATCTCTTGCATAGTAGCCTGTTATCCCTGGAGTAGTCCTATTTTGTGCCTCATAAATGGATACTTCTTGTTAAGACTGGGCAGCAAATAGAAATGGATTTTGTTATTATGCTGCTGCTCAGGGAGATTACAGTCTCATTTCTTGGATGTATTTATGGGTGTAATGATGTCCAGAGAGGTTGGGGGTGGAGGGGTAAAACTAAGACAAAAGGATCATATTGACTGTGCACTGCGGCTTGGAATCAAAGGGAGCAGGAAGCAAGTAATGCGGTTTTAATCAGTTTGTTAGAGGTATTTCCCCAAAGTCCTTATAATATTCGGCTAAATGAGGCAACTCACGGACAGGATTTTAACTAATTCCACGTACTTTAATGTTCTGAATGGAGAACGTTTTGAAGAAAAAATCTGTAGTGTCTTTATCTTCTGCCTTTATGAATCGATGAATGAATATTCTTTATTAATCACAAAGAGAAGTTTAATCATAGAAACTACATCACATTGCATTACATTTGGGGGTCTTCAAAAATATCATCAGCTTTGATCTCATGCTTCCTCTAGCAAGTATCTCTGCCACACCGATCAACACGTTGCGGTCGTCATGCACACGTTCAGTGGCTTTTTTTATTCAACTAAAAAAATAAAAATCAGCTAGGAATCATATTTGTGAACTGTCTACAAGAATACAAAAGTAATTTTCTTTTCATCACCTGTTTCATTGACATCTTAATAAAATAGATTTATAATCATTCAAATACCATCCACTATCAATGTCCCATTCCACTTACATTTTCCATCCACATCCATATCTGAGATTCGGTTACGTGGGTTCAGGACAGAATTACACATGTTCCTCCCTACAGTGGCAGTCCTCAGTTAATTCTGGCAGATCCCATGGCATTCCCAGCGTAGAAAAATAATGTTTCAAGTGAATTCTGGGTCTGCCCCAGAATTTTATTCTATTTGCTCATGTCTGGAAAATCTCCAAACGGAGGCATCCAGGAGGCATCGTGATCAGATTCCTGAACCACTTGACTCCCTTTGATGAGGAGAAGCAGCGGCTCTACTTTGAGCTCCCCCTGGATAAAGATGCTAATTTTAGTCACTTGTGTCTTACCTTTTGTGTCATAATCAGCTTCCCCTGAACATTGATTGGAATCTATTTAACACATTAGAAAATCGAAACCTTGATTTTTTTTTCTTAGTTCTGTCTTCACAATGACAGACTGGAATGGCACACACATTACTGCAGACAAGGCCCCAATATATCTATATGTCTACAGCTTGTTCTATTGTCACTTATGAACAAGATACTGTGGATGGAGCAGTCTATCTTTTTCCAGTTAACATCTGTGCCCTCAGCTGACTCTTCCCAGTCATCTTCCCCATCCCGGCCACTTCACTCTTGGCAGCAAACCACTTCAGTGCATGCTGGAGCTTATGTTCTAAAGATGCCAACAAAACTGCAGCATTTGCCAAATCCAAAAATAACACCCTCAGGTTTCCAAGCCATACATCTGCATCTCCAAATTGTGCCTGAGATCCTGTCAATAAACACCAAGAACAGGCTCAGCAACAAGTAACAGCCCAGAGAGAAAGTCCAACTTTCTCTGCAAATAAACTTGACTTTGAGCTGAGAACATTGACAGCTCTTCACTTGAGTATGCTGGGACTAAGTAGCTCTTAAAAGCATTTCTGGCATCCGCATGCTGCACCGCCAGAAATGCCTTGGCTAAAATTCTTCCCCAAATCCGCATGTTGATAGAACAGCAATTATGTAAGGGCAAAGACACTTACATTCTCATTTACTTTACTTTTAATTAAAAATGTTTGACAACTTCGCTCCAAATCAAAGCATCAAGTTCAGAAAAACGCGCTCAGTCCAACAGTGCAGCACTCAAGAGTCTCATTAGTTCATATCATTACAGCTTAATATGCTCATTTCCTTTTCTTTTTTTTTTGCAGATGAATCTACATGCTTGAGTAAAAAATGTATCTACTGTGCATGTAGTGTAAGCACAACTCCTGGGCTCTAGAGCCTAAAGGAGAAACGCTGATAAAATCTGCACATGTATACCAACACCTTAACTGTATAGTTATTGATTGCTCCTCCCTGTTTTGCTGAGACAGATGCTTTTTCTCTCAAGTTGGCTCTAGACCGCTTAGGCAGGTTGCTGGTTTCTTGCAAGAAATCTATCCTTCATCAGCAGACTCACAACCATTCATCCAAACACACTCTCAACTTTACCTGAAGTCTTCACTTCACTGCTACACCCCTTGCACTTTTTTTGCTGAATGTGTCCATGTGTATTAAATTTGTCTTCTTCCCCGTCATTCTGCTCCCATCAGGTGCAGTTATTCTCCATCACCTCCCTGTTCATTTCTTTGATATTATTTAGTGGTCTGTACAGTTGCACTTCCCTCTTTCTCTCCAACCGCTGTCATTTTACCCTCAATCTTCAGTTCCCTTCACCTCTTTCTGCTTCAGAACTCTCTCACATCCTTGCCTCTTTCCTTTCCTTGACAGTTAGGACAGATTTTACTCCCCTGTGTTAGTGTCTTTATGTGTGTCAGGCCGTTATTTATGTCAATTTGCCACTGACAGATTCGGCGGCACTGAGTGCCATACAGGTTAATCGGCTGACTTTCACAAACCAGATTGTTTATTGACAAAATGGAATTATTTGTTAAATCATTTGACTGCAGTTCGTTGTTATTTGTCCAATTAAACTTCTAAAAACACATTTTTAAATGTATTTCTATGTTTCCAAAATTGATTTATTTCTTTTCAAGGGTTTCACTGAAAGAGAGTGATAAAAAGTTTGATCGATGTTAATTTGTTTACTTTTTTTGTCTCAGAGTGGAATTTAAGAGGAACTTGCTCAATTAGATGACAAAGTGTCATGCCATTGATCTTGCTGTTACTAAGGACATGATTTGTTTTGCCCAAAAAGCAGAAGAAATTTGTGAAACTATAATTTAAAACTTAAATTGATAGGTCTGTCTTGCTTATTATTATTATTATTATTATTATTATTATTATTATTATTATTATTATTATTATTATTATTATTATTATTATTATTATGCCGTCAAAGGCGCTTCAATGCTAATGCGCACACACAAAACTGATGCATTTAGTATTTTAATTTCTTTATTGTTATATTTATTATTTAATTCATTTTTTAAAATAACTTTAATTACATATGTTTAAAAATATGTATTACAATTTTTATGATTTTTTTTTTTTTTCTTCTTTTTTTGCTCTTTGGCACAATGCCTAAGTCGATGTTGAGGCCAAATTTTTTCTAGCATTGAACGACATTTAATACGTCAGAAGATACTTTGTTCAAATTTCAGGTGGGAATCTGCATAGTTTACATGTTTTCCCTGTGCAGGCATGGCTGCTCTCTGGTTAGTCTGCTTTCCTTCCAGGTTTTAAAAACATGCATGCCAGTAAGGTTAACTGACCACTCTAAATTGTCCTGAGGTATTTTGTGTACTTTGTTGTTGTTTGTCCTGCATGACTCTGTGTTGACCTGTGATGGACTGGCAGGCTGTCTCGCTTGCTTGAACACCTTGTGCTATTTACATCCTGCCTCCTGCCCATTGTCCTCTAGAGATAGGTACCCGTGACGTGGCAAGTGGCTGTAAAAAAAAATGTATGGTTGGATATTTAGTAGAGAAATAACAGTACAAAGTTTGAATTCATCGATTTCCTGAAAGTTCCCCATTCTTGTTTGTAGAAACAGTCTTCCTGCAAACCAGAATATCAGGTTTGCAAATCCAAATTATAAGGCTTAATTTTGTAATTTCTTTGCATTTTCTTGCATGCACAGTACTTGTAAAACTGTCATACTCTTTTAGAAATAGTTGTGCATGTTCTGGGAGCAGGAGGTGATGAGCTGATTACTTGTCATGTCAGGAACATACAGCACAGTCTTCACCGAGGCGCAACAAGGGAGCAGAATACTGCTGCATGTCAGATGTTTATAATTCCAACTCAGTTTGGTCTGTTTCATTGTAAATATGGGTGTTTTTCTTTTTTGCTCTTACAAACAACAAGCAAGCATTCCTATGTAAGGGTTATTTCTTGGTACATTGTTGATCAAATAAGCTCAACGGCAACCTTAAAAAATAATTATTATACATACAAATTGTACAAAGGCTGCTTTCAGAGGAAAGGAAAATATCCTTCATGCTGTTTCAAGCCACTTTCAAAGTTGAATATTTTGCTGAACTAATGTGTGAACTGCCATCCCTTTCTTCCTAAAGCGATCTCTTCGTTAAAATCCAATAATAAAAATAATTTACTAAGCTTAAGCAGTACTTCAGCTGTAATTTTATTTTTTTTTTTTGGGGGGTCCTTGTTGCTCTCAACAGACTATTTAGTTTTCACCAAAGTGAAATCTGACCTGTTGAGTAATTTGGTTGTACTGAACTGCAGTTGGAACAGCTTAACCCACAATAATCTCCTCATCTGGCACAAGTGTCTGTGTCAAGCTGGCTACATTTCTCTCATCCATTTGAATCTATCACAAGTGTACAAATTCTGATTTGGCCTGTATGAAATAATGCAAAATGCTTGAAAAGGATGAATGATCATAGCAGGTGTCAAAAGTATTTTGGTCTTATGCCTCGGGGCTGAGGGAAAATTGGACAGATCTGGCTGTATTTATTTATTCATGTTCAGATTTGGCAGATATAGTGAAAACTATGTTGCAGGGCTTCTTTGCTGTAGTTCTGTTGCTTACTGTAGATCATTATGGCTTCTGCTAAGAGCTAGTGCTTGGCTAGCTTCCTGTTGCCTTCTTATTGTGCTGGTGGCAGGGAAGCCAGCGTTACTGCCAACTAGGCCTTAGTCTTCCTCAAAGCAGCACTTATGTGTTGTTCTTTTTTTGAGTACTATAATGTTAAATGAGGTTGAATGAAATTTTAACTCCCTTTTCTTTATTGGTAAAAATGGAAGAGTGAATTAAAGAAGTGGCAGTGAAGCCCTTTTTATGTGATTTTTTAATAAGTGCACATTTTAATTGTGTTTTCAGCCATAACCATCCAGTAAACTGAAAACACAGACTATGACTGCTGACAATAGGGATGGGCAATATTGCATCATTTACTCTGCAGTGTTGAAAATAATGACCACCACAACAATAAACTTTCAATAACACCAAAAACAATAATCTTTTCTATTTTGTTTGTTTACTGCTAGTAACTTAACTAAATACTTTCTGTGTGTTTTGCAAATATAATAAGACATAGTCTTTAGAATTGGTGTAATTCTCGAGGCAAAATTATGTATTTGCTAATGATTTTTTTTTTTTTTTTTTTCATTTTATTCCCATCGATTAAGCATAATATTATCACCAGCATAATATTGAAGAGAATCATTAACTTATTTAGTCATCTGAACTAACAGTGACTTGTCTGTTGGATTTGGCGACATAAACTGTAACTTACTCCCCCATTATTCAACCTTTTCCTGCATTACATTGGTCTTTGTTTACCACTGTTCCTTCCTTAGACACCAACTCCTGCAAACTGCAAATACCTCACAAAAAAGTGAAAACTATTCTGTTTCCTATCTGTCTTTATCTGTCTCATAGAATGCACGGTATAGTTTCTGTGCATAGTGTGTCAAAGTGGGACTGTATTTCACTGACACTCAAATAAACATTTATGAAGGCTGTTCACAGAAGTTTAAATGGTTTGGATGTCATTAAGGAACCGTGTTGTCTACATAATCTGCTCTCCAGTTTTGATTTACTTTTGCTTTGAGCAATTTACATCAGCTCAAAGCTATGGTGGTTTCTCACAATAGCATTCATTGTTTTAACTTTTTACATAGAAACAATCGATGAAGGATGTCCCCATTCCTTGTCACAACATTTTCTTTAGCTGATGAAACAGAAACTCCTGGCTGATCCCACTTCCTGTTTTGTTGTAAGAAATGCCTTTTGAATTATCATCCAATATTAAAACAATACATAAAACAAAAATAAAAAATGAGTAAACATGCTAGTGTTTTCCCTACTCTTAAGTGATCTTCTCCACATGAAAACAGAAGCAGATCTTATTTAGCGGCATTATTTATGGCCTTGTTAAAATAAAAAATACCAGTAAATCACAAATAAATCACATAAATACACTCCCTACAAGGTTTTCTGAACAAACTCATGTAATTCTTTGTCACCCTGCACACAGGTGTGCATGTGCTTCATTGCCTAATAAGTGTGAGAGTTTGAACTGAGTGACTTTTCAGAGACATTGTGATTTATCAGACAATGGCAACAGTATTACTCATTGTTAAAGGGACATTTATCAGATAGATTATTAATAGTTGAATAGGCTACCAGTACCAGTGAGTACACTATGCAGTAATTATCCTTCTCATGATTACCACAGTGTGCCTTAGTTTTAAAGCCAGTGATTTGGTGGATTTTTCACCACCTATTTTTCTAACCTCCCATAGAAGCCAGTTGTCACCCCAGTGCCAACACTTGCTTGGATGAGCTCTCAATCAACAACGTCTTACTTCTCCTTTTCAAGAACACTCTGAACACTTTTCAAATTAATGAGTGTTTTGATTAGGAATATTCTTTTTGGTCATGTTTGGGGGGGGGAAATATATGTATGCCTGAAATGGAGCACAATGCAAATCAGCTATTTCCATGTAAAAGCTTATTATCTGTTTATTAATTGAAACACCAAGTCGAAAAAGAGCTGCATGTGCAGTGCCAAAGCTTTGGTTAAGTCCTATTAGTCTGTGGGTTTATGACTTTCACTAAATGTTTTTCAGCCACGCTGCTCACATCTCTAGTTGGCAAAATTATGTAAAACGTCAGATGGGAGTCTTTAGTTTTGCAAAGTTCTTCATATGATACTACAGTAATTAAAGACAGATCTGGATACCTTTATGTTTACAAAAACACCTAGACATGTGTTCACATTCAGTTTTATTTTAGCTGTGGTCCATGTTGTTCATCTGCAGCTTGTAAAACATTGCAATTCGAGTGAAGGGAAGAAGTGATTGTTTTGACACAGATGTGTTTGCACACTAGCACAATCCATCCCCAATGGAAAGTGATACAAGAGTGGGTGTGACATGTTGAGATGATGCACACCTCTGGGTATGACGTTAGTTTTTTTTTTCTGTGCTTTCATTATGATGAACTCATAGTTGATGGCCTTTGACTTTAACAGCAAATTACGAAGACAACAAACCAGTATGAGCCTTAACGTTAAAACACAGTAACTCAATGTTATGGAGCTCTGACCTCAAAGAGTGACCAAAACAAAGCCTACGTCGGATGCTGAATGTCGACTGTATATCACATTGGGTTTCTTAATTCTTTTTTTTTTTTTTTGACATTTTACCTAAAAAAATGACACACAAACACAGAGAGATGAAAGAGAAGAGGGAGGGGTCGCGAGACATTCCTCACCTTTCTCTATAATGCACCGAGGGAGAGGAAGCACAACCGGAGAGATCCTGATGAGATGGGGAAGGAAACGGTTGACATGTTGACAGCAGCTCTCTCACACGCAAGCATACAGGATCCATAGGTGCTGCATATGAAAACTGAACTGACTGGGTTTTAATTTAAAAGATTTGGCCGGTGTGAGTTCATCAAATAGCAGTCTCATCTCTTATTTGTTTCAAACAATAATTCATATACATCACTTTCTTTTGAAGGAAGCAAAAGCAAAGGAATCAGAGTTAGCAGTTTGTGCTAAGAAGCGAAAATATTTGAACAGAGTTATACGAAAACCTATTGCAGAAGCTTGCAAAAGAAAAAGTTGCTAAACTTAAAAACACACAAAATTTGTTGTGTCACTCTACTTTAAGAATAATACTAATAATAATAATGGAGGAAAGGAATTTAAAATTAGATTATAATATTGCCCCATAACAAACTCCTTACACCGATGGGGCTGTGGTAAAACTTCTGCAATCTTACTAGATATAAAAAAAAGGAGAGAACTGTGTCAGTGTATTTTGAAACAGTTTGTTTTTTCCTTTATCTCTCCAAGAATCTGATATTTCTGCAAGGATCCTTAGGGCTGAATGTAATGGCTTACAACAGAAACAGAAGATACAGACGAATGAAAAAAACAAAACAGAGTATGAGTAACTGTGTGTCTGGGCATCTCATCTCTATATATCTTTGATAATCATAATTTGTATTGTATTATTACCAATAACATCTATGCAGTGCCTTGCCTTGCAAAATCATTCATACATATATTCTATATCACAAAATACAAAGCCTTCTATTGGGATTTTACATGTCTCACACAAAGAAGTGGATCATTGTGAATAAAAAAGAAAATTATATGTGGTTTTTAAATGTGTTTACCAATGCAAATTAGACATTTGTGGCTACGAATTTGTGTTCAGTCTATGTAAAACTATGTCATGCTGTAGTTAGAGCTTTCCAATAAGTAAAATTGAAATCAGGAAGGTTGGACATATTTGCATTGCAGTATATATTGCATAGGATTTTGCATGTGGGCCAAAATAAATAATTTTGGTCTTACCAGACCAGACCAGTTTCTTCCACATGGATTTGCTGTGTGTGCTGTTTTGTGGCAAACAGGAAATTGATCTTTTTAGGGTTTTTTTTCTAAGCTTTCTTCATGCTACTCTTTCATAAACGCCAGATTCTTATTCTTATATCTCTGTCACTCCTGCAGAATTTTTAAAGGCCTTTTTGCTAATTTACCTATTAATAGTACCCTTGCTTTTTAGCCATGTCTTAATGGGACTGTAGTTGGGTTTTTTTGGTGTCTTTTTTTAGCATAACCTTTCTCTGATCTTCTCCGCAACTTTACTTCTTTACTTCAAAATTTCACTTAACAAAATAATTGCAGTATTTATAGCTATGCCAATATTTCAAGTTAAGTTACTATTGTTTCACTTTTAGGCCAACGTCATCATATCACCATGTTGGGTACCACTGGGGTCCAATATAAGTTAAGATTCTTCACTGTGTAACAAAGAAAACATCAGATTACAGTGTCAGAAATGAGACAAACTTTCTAAAAAAAAAAAAAGCTTTGCGTAGTACTTACGCCAATAGAAACTGCACTTCAGCTAATACATATTTATTTAAATAGACTTGGCAATCAGCAGGACTCTTGCAAGCTGCTAAGCAGAACCACAGGCCACATAGATATATATTTTTTCTTTCATTGTGTCTGTTCATTATCAGACAGTGAGGATGTTGACGGTAAACATAGTTGGATGTGATTGTATATCAATGGGGCAAACTCTGCCAGCTCTCCAGTCCTATTAGAGTCCCCATCAGTGTCCTTCACTGGCTCTCATGTCAGAGCGCTCATAAAGCCAATGGCAGCATGCAGTAAAACAGGATGGGCCGTTTATAGACACTCCGGAGTAGCGAATACACATGCAAATTGTCACCCCGCACACGCGGCCGTGTTACCATATGAATCACATTTACTTGTGACACGAGGTCCTGCAGGATCGCTTTGACCACAGCACCATGACAACCTCATAGCTCACCCACCTCTGGGTGAAATCCATCAGCGCTGACAGTGATCAGTGATGCACTGAAATGAGGGTGTAATGAAGTCGAGTGTGTGACACTCCACCGTCTTTCCCCTGTTGCATGCTGATGGCATGAGAGGGTGAAAGGACAACGAAGAATCACAGCAAACTGAGTGATGCTGTAAGTTTCTGATTGAATCATTTATAGATTTAATTTTAATCTGATTATCTCCCAATAGTTACTACTTAACTGAAGCTCTTAGGCTTTTTCTTATTTTGCAGCTTAATAACTTAAACAACTCGTGTTTTCAATCTCGATTTTTACAACCTATTGATACTTTTTGTTTCTGAAATCCTTGGAATGAGAAGCACTGCTGGTCAGCTGG
>CAEGAF010095753.1:0-16786 GCA_903067075.1 Micropoecilia bifurca | reverse complement strand
CACACACACACACACACACACACACACACACACACACACACACACACACACACACACACACACACACACACACACACCTGCAAGCATCTATCCACAAACAGTCAACACCTGTTGGTAAATGCCTCTTAAAAATGGACAAAAAGAAAGATTTTTCCACTTCGTTCTGTCAAACTGCCATTATTATTATTATTAGAGTACAGAAAACCTGTTATGAAAGTAAAATAAAAACAAAACTGATCAGGATTTCAACTGTCTGATGTAGAGAGCTTACTGTGCTGTCAATTATACAATTTACCCGTTTCTTAAAGGAGCATAGACTAACCTAAGGGGAGAGACAGGAAAGTGTTGCAGAGGGAAAGTAAAAAGCAGAGACATTGTGCCTTGCGGACGCTGCGGTAATATCCACTGAATAAACATTTGAATTTCAGAAGAGCAGAAAAAGGCAGATAGTGCATAAAAAGTTCTCTTTTTTTCCATTTCTTTCATTTTTTCCCCCCTCTCTCTCGTTCTTAAGCTTAAAATCAAGCTGCATTAAATACAGGCTGTTTGTACAGGACAATTGCACTTCACAAAAACAGAAATATACAAACACACAAGGAAATGTGAATCAAATTAATTACAGCAAAAGAAAATCTACTATTCAGGCGGATTATTTAACAAAAATAAAACGAACAAAAAAAACTTGTGGACTCACTTGTTGTGGATTACTTTTAGAGAATAATAATAAGGAGGGTGAACATAAAAAGGGAGACAAGATGGTGGGGATCCTGAACTCCAGAGTGGACTGGTGCTGCACTATTCCAGGTTTGTGTGCATGCAACTCTTCCTCTTCTTCCTCCTCCTCCTCCTCCCATGTATTCCCTTCTTAGAAACCAAAAGCTCAGAGTGACGGAGAGACAGACTGCTGAGCTGAGCTGCTGTGGGTGTTGAGAGGATGGTGGTTTGTAAACTCTATGTTGTGTTAGTGGTAGGAGGATGTGTTACCACATGTCGTCTGTAGATGCCGAGTCCTTGACAAGAGAGGAGAGGAAGGAAAAACCCTTCAGACTTTGGCTGAACACCCGCCGGATCCCCACCGAGAGCCACACAGCTTCCAGCGGCGCAAACTGAGGCCTCACTAAAAGTAAAACAACACGTTTCCCCCTTTCTAACACAGATTATTGCTCATCATTCATCAGGATTAATTTCTTCTAAGGAAAATTTAGATTTATTGTTGCCACGATAAATTCCGGTTAATAATACCTGTATTTTTTTCCACTGTTTGTTCAAAGAGAGTATGTGAATTTTCTTGCAATAAATGATAATGTTGTTGCTTTGAGATCGTTTTAAAGTAGTGCAATGGTTATTATGGCATAATAATGCAAGAACACATTGTTAAATACCAATAAACCTTAAATTCTAACAAACATTTAACACTGAAACTGGAAGATATTTTAAATATCCAAAATAAATAAATTTGTTTTTGGGGCTGTAAATGCTGTGATGCACAATTAAGAGCCATACAGTTACCCAAATATTTATTATCCTCATTTTTAAAGTATCACAAAATATTGTGATAAAACGTAATGTCCATGTCGCCCACAGCGGTTACCAGCCATAAAAATGACGACAGGCGGCGCGATTTCGCTCAAAAATAAAATCCAATTTTAACACATTCCAATACATTTTTTTCTTGCTTTCTTTTCTAACATAAAAACTATTTTCAAAAAGTGGCTTTTATTCTAATCATGCACAATGGACTATTAAAGACAGGTTGTGAGAATTTTTTTAGTTTTACCAGAAAGTGTTTTAAAATTAAGCGGAAAAAGCTTAAGATTTGATGTTTTGAAGTTCTGCCACTGAAAATAATTTCATGCTAATTTGTTAAAAGATTAAGTATTTCAATTATGTGTCAACTATTATCTGTGAAACTTATACCAAAGTATAACTTCACAAGATTTATTTTTATGTTTTCTTATTTTCCATGTTTGAAATTCCTACTTCTTCCTCTTTACAACTTTATTCTCAAATTATTCCAACTCTTAGTGTGAGACTGTGTTCCTGTTATGATTTTATTCTCATAATTAGATATTTTAAAAAATTAGCCTGGCCCTAAAATTGTCGTAGAGCTGAGCTGAATTCGACGTTCAAATAAATATCGTCTTTAAAGCGTCGGTGTTTACGTGTTTATGGCACAACCAAGTAAAAATGTTTCCTTCAGTTGTTATGACAATGCACACATATGACTTAATAGAAAAATGACACGCCTTGAAATTAGGCCTCTGTCTCTTTAAGAAGCTCTGCCTTCAGGACGTCATCACAACATGTCTGCTCTATTTAGCAGCATTTTTACCAGAGTTTAACTGATTAGTAGATTAGAGCTCTGCAGATCTAGGAGGCGTTTGCTAATTGCTGTTGGCTAGTCTGAAGGAGCTGCGTGTCTTTAAGTGTTTTGATTTTGGCAAGGGGTTGTAAACGATTATTACAAAAAAAGAAATCATAAAAAAATCTTTCATAGAAAAAAAATACTTCAGGAAAAATCAAGAAAATTGTAGACATGTTAGTAGAAGCTCTTATAAGAGCAACAGCAACAAAAAAGAGGTTAATTCTTAAGAAATATTCAGTCTCAAAGCTTTGGATAATAATCAGTTTAATAAGAAGTTAATCTGACTAATAACAAATCTGAAGAACTTTCTTCACAGTGGCAGATTAAACTAAAGCCGCTGAAACATCCTGCACCTTTTAAAAAGAATCAAATTCATGATATCTATAAGCTTATAGCTGAAATTTTACTAACATTTACTTTTATCTTCCTGTTAAATTGACTTGCTTAGAAAGCAATTTCATATTAACCACTAAATGTTTCAATTATTCACTGTGTTATCTCTTGTTGACAAGGAGAATAAACTGTTAGATTAAATAAAAAAGTTAAACTTAAGCAGCAGTTTTGTTCTTATAACACAGTTCTGATTTTAAACACTAATATCTTCCTCTAACAGCCGACGCAAAAATAAACTGCAGCAAAGTAGAGAAACTAGAAGTAGAAAGCTTTAAAGAATTAGAAAAAAATAATTTGACAAAGAAGACAAGGATGGGACTTAAACTTAGACGCAGATCAGGATTGCTAACAAAGATTTCACCACAAGGAGCGCAGAAAGAAGGTTTTCTATTCAACAAAGCAACCAGACAAGATTAACAGGTTAGACAGAAGCATTAGGATTCAGAGGAAAAACAACAAACTGATGGAAAATTCAACAAAAATACCTTGATAACACATCCAGCATGATTCCTACACAATTCTGGTTTCTTTTGCTTCAGGAGCAACAAGAAATCCATCAAACGGGGCGAACGTTGCTCACATTTTAACCAGAAAGAAAACATCATCTTTTTAAGCAATTATCTTAGCAGCAGATTAGACTTTGAGGGAATGGATATCAAAATAGCCTTGAAAGTACATGTAAGTTTTACAACATGAATAAAACATTTGTTCTGTTTTTTTGTTGGTTTTTTTAAGCTTGTGAAGTAGCATCAGCGCTCTTATTACAGAGACTGAGCTGTTAAATTAATATTAACTTGACAGATTTAACATAATTTTATCTGGCTTTGCTGCTACTGGTGATCAGAGGGTCAAACACTGAAAGATATAATTTATTTTCCTAAAACACCGATTGGTTTTTCACCTGGTTGGACCAGAATACAAACAGATTTTGATGAACAATTTAAATGTATATTAAGTTTTTAGTTAATGTCCCAGAAATTAATCCCCAGAGGTTCTTAGCATAAAAAAATATAAAAGCATAAAATTCAATGTCTGCTCACAATAAGCAAAAAAACACATTTATTTAAGGTTTGATCCAACCATGTAATAAACCACCTACAGTGTTTACTGGTCTGCCTGCTTTATTTTTTTAAGTGTGATTCATACAAATTTGTAGGGTCACTATTCAATTCAGAAACTATTTTTAATTTAGAAACCATTTTTTATTCAGTCTGTCCAGAGATTCAGTCTAAAGTATGTGACTGATGAAAAAAGACACCAAACAAATATTACATTTATAAACCTGCATACTGTATCAAACGGCATCAGTTTATATTTAAATAAAAGTAGGTTTGTGCATAAAACTTTGCAACTTAAATTCCAAGTGTTAGGCTAGCTTAGCTGCATGGCTTTTTCTTAATTAGAAAATAAAAATCTGATAATTATTTAAAATATAGTTAAGCAGACTAAAATAGATTCAAAACACCCAGGATTGTGATTCTCTCTATATTTTTTTTCTGCATCTCTAATTGGTTGTGTTGACTTTTTTTTCAAATTCTTGTATTTAAATACAAAAAGTCTGATGTTTGACATCACATATTGTTCACAAAGTTGTTTTCTCATTATTATATTATACACAAAAACTCCCTGTTTTGGATGTGAACAACCAAAAAACCTTTAATGAGTGTAATAACCAGCAGAGGAAGGTTACTTCAATTTGTAAATGAGAAAATCTTGTAATTCCTTCATTCTGTTGGATTCACACCTAAAATCTAAAAGAAATTGCCACATTTTTTTATTATTGTATCTCTTAAGAATGAAAGATGGAATCGGCTGAACTCTGACAAAAAAAACCAAGCTAAACATGCAGAAAAACTAGAAATGTATATCTACAGTAAATAGATTTCTATTTTCATCCATTTGTTCACCTAAACAACAAATCCTCCACATGCACCACGGATACCGCAGTTATTTGCTCGAGCCTCTGCTTGATATGTCGCAGGGTTTTATTTCAACATTATAAATGTGAAGTTTGTCTACACTTCTTTATTCATTCTTTGCCTTTATTTTGTTTAGTTAACAAGTTGTTTCTCCAGACATTTATTGGTGTTTTAAGTTCCCTTACGCTGCACTTGGCAGTTACCATAGTAACCGACAGCCCCTCCTCCTTTCTCTGTTGCCGTTAGTAACTGTGGTATGTATTAGCATCCGCTCTGTATGTTCTTGATAAGTTTTATATCTTAAAATATATTTTAGACAAATTTTATAGTGTGCAGTGATTCAGGAGTAAAATTGCTATTTTTTTAACGTTTTTAAATGTTATCATTGCTAATGTTGCCCATTTCAGCCATGTTTAATTGTACAAATGTTAACTTCTTACTGCTATGACCAGCTGCCAACTGGTGATAGCAGTCGGCAAACCTTAGACGAACATAGAAAAGTTACACATACACTCCCATAAAGTTACATTTTTAAACACATTATCGTTTTCATTTCTTAATGGATCATATTCTGATGCATTTTCTGATAAAGGATATTTGAAACCAAAAGTTTATGGAAGATATTTCTTCCATAAAAGAAGTTACTGCAACAACGAACACATGGTTAAAGAAAAGCCAAGTAATTAATTCAAAGTAGCCAATTCAATGCAGAGAGGACTTTAAGGTAAATAATCTGTTTGGGATTTCCACAGAGCTCTTATTAACAGATTATCATGCTTTGATATAACCAATCCTTCTGCTATATTTAAATGTTTTACAACATGAACATTAAAACCTAATCTGTTATATAATCAATTAGCTCAGGACAGAAGGCAACAATTTAACCACACAGTCAGAAGAGGACGACAGGAATGTCAAAATCACCATCAAAAAATAAAGTTTTTCCTCTAATATTGTTCCAGATATGAAAATTAGTTGGAGTGTATTCGATTTAAATGAGACTAAACATGGTTCAATATTTTTGTTACCCAATAAACGTAACAAAATTATGCAACACAACACATCTAGTATGACAAGTATTTAAATAAACATTAATTACCACATTTATAAATATGTCCCTCTCTAGTGGTGTAACTGGAACCTTAAACACAAATGTAATCACTGATTTAATCAGCATTAAATCAGTTTAATGCTGATTTACAGTGGCGTGAAAAAGTATTGAACTTTTACACATTTAGTTGCATTTAACTGCAAACATTAGTGTAACTTTATTGGGATATGAAAGCAGAAGTGGAAGGAAAACGATTAATAATTATCAATGTTTTGTTCAGCCAATCGGTGCTGCAGGATTTCTGTCTGTTCTTTCAATCTAGAGACAATACTTTTCTCATTTTGCCACAGATTCTAAAATGTAAAATCACTCAAAGTCTAGACTTTGAGTGAGCCATTTAAACTAGGAATGCACCGATCTGTTTTTTTTTTTTTTTTACACTTCTGATACCGATACCGATATCTGAGATTTAGTATCAGTGGATATCGATCTGATACAGAGAAATAGTGTTGAACTGACTGAAAACATTTTGTTCTTTAACATACTGAATCACAAATTTATTTGAGAGATAACTGCACCGGTACAGAACATTTAAATTAAAAATAGTTCACAAGCTTGGTCAAATATATAAGAACAACGCAACTTTAATTTGTTCAGTCAATGTAAAGTAAATGAAAAAGAAACTGAAACAAAAGGTTCACTATACTGGTCACACATGTAAACAAACAAACCTTTTTTCAAATGGTTCAGAAATATAATATAAAACAAGTAAAGCATGATGTCACCCAGAAAAAGCACAGAATTAGACACAATAGATCTAATTCAGACATATTGTCACGATACCAGAATATTTTTGGATATCAGGGCCGATACAGATATTAATACTGGATCAGAGCATCTCTAATTTTAACACATTTATTCAGTTTCCACCTGGGTGCTTCGACAGGTTTTTAAATCTTGGAAAGTTTATAACCTAAAAATCCTAAATGGCATCATACTCCATGATGCCATTTGTTCTCTGACAAACCTCTGAAATGAACAAACTATTCTGAAAGTTGTTAGTTGCACAATATTTTATTTAACGATATGCGAGTAAAGAGGACTGAATACAAATTTTTATTTTCTTCACATCCAGGCACTACTTTGTGCTTTCCAACGCATAAAATCCCAATAAAATTCACCAAAGTTTGTGGTTCAGCGGTTAGGAATATTTTAAGCCACTGTAGATCATCTTGTTGCAGCGTCAATCCATAATCACCCAGCCCAAGACTCACTGTGTTTAAAAGAAAAACGTGGATCTTCCTAAATAATAAAGCATGCAACAGATAGACTTTGAGCTTTGCTTGTCACACAACCACAACCATGCAGAGAACAAAAGGAACTGGATACTTACAGTGTCATCGCTTCGGTACGGGTTAAGTTTGTTGTACACTGCTTCAATAACACTTCGTCTGCAGGAACAAGGGTAAAACAAATCACTTTAGCACAAATATATCCTGTTTTTAAGCTGCTAATGTCTTGGATATCATAACAAAAAGCCCAGTTTATCATAGCAGAAGGCATCGCTTACTTGCTGGCCAGCTCTCCACCAGGGGGGAGGTTCGGGATGCTCTCGGACGCTAACGTCCGCATAACGTGGACCAAATCTGGGACGCCTTCATCTCCCTGCTTTTTGATTATCTCTATAAGAAAAACACAGGGATGTCCAATATGGCTAAAATTAATATCACAATGTATATATATATATATATGGATGGGTGGCATGCATATTATGATATAATTTGTAAAAACCTTACGATAGAAACAGAAGAAAAAAAAAATCAAATACCAAATAGTGGAATATATGTAACTTTATTGTAATGGATGTCTGTGTCAAATCCTGCTTTTTCTTTCCAGCGTTGACTGGTTTTGTAGTTAGCTGCATTGGTGGTATTTAGTGATCTGCATGCTTCGTTTTAAGGTGGTAAAGCAAACCGCTTGTATCTCCTCTCTTCCACATACTTTACAGATTACAGATCACATTTTTCTGCTCCTGGTCTGACTGTTTAATCCTCCGGCGGACTTAAGAGACTGGGTCATTTAAACTGCATACATTTTTTAGTCTGTGCGCAATTCAGCACTGTGCACTTTTACTAGGTTTTCTTTTTGTGGTTTCAGAAAGACACCATCACCCACGCGCTTCCCCGTTGTCCAACCGTGACATCTGCCGTGCTCCTCCTGAGTATAAACCGATTTTGCACTGATGAATAATTTGACATATCTAATTATTAATAAACTCACAAAAAGAGAAATATATATAGAAAAATCCCCTTATTAAGATTTTTTTAATGCTCTCACGTCTTGGCCAAAATGTTTAGGTGTAAATTATTTCCAACTGACAATGAGAGCCAGTCACTCTTACGCAGGGAATTAAGTTAATAAGATTATAGTAAATCCAATAAGAGTATATTGATTGAACAGTATGTTGTTTATTACTTTCCTGCTAAAAATAAGGTGTGTAACAAAGCAGTAATAAAGCTACATTCAGTTTTCCAAGCATATGGTTCACACAGCAGTTAAATGTGACCTAAAACAGATTTTTTTCATGGCTAAATTAAGATCTTTCCACCAGAAGAAATTTAAAAAATCTAATTTAATCTAAATCAGATATCTATCCAATAGCGTCATGTTGCATCTTATCTGATTTTTATGCCACTGATGTCAGATAAGTGTCGTAATTCTGCACCAGAAGAATCCAGACAAAGTAAATCCAGACGTAAACTGGATTCCTGAAAACGTGGAATCGTAACAAAAGCTCCTTTCGTGTTATGATCTTGTGATGATACTGTCAGCTCCCGTTGCTGAATATACTTTAAAATCAATCCAAAACTTCATTATTGCTTCTATAAATAATCCGCTGCAGTGTGACGTCAACGTTTGGGGTTGTAAATCATTCACACAGAAGTCTGATTGTGTTCGGGTCTAATTTGTAGTGTGAACTACCTCGGAAAAAAAGAAATTGAATTTCAGAAAGAAAAGAAAAGTGTTAATTGAGGATTAATATATCCTGTGTGTGAACATACTCCAAGTCGCTAAAAACTACTTGGAGTATCTTACTGTGTTTCAATTAAACGTAAGAGCGTCTGTGCTCATTTTGCCCCTTAGCCATTTTGTATCTGCCTATACAACCGAAGGAACGTCGACAATTGTTGATATCAATAATTTTTCATTTTTTAACATCTGAAATTCTCCTAAGCTGGCAACATGACGTTCCCGTTTCATCGAAAATTTTAACTCCATGCCGGGTTTTTTTAAGCAGTTATGAGGAACTGTAGGAAAACCTCAAACTGCTGCAGCGCAAGTTATTCCACAGGTCGTTGCTAGGTAACCAAAGAACAAGAGTTGCTAGGTAACCAAAGAATGAGAGTTGCTAGGTAACCCAAGACCTCTGCCTCAGGCAGCGGTCAAACAGCTAAAACGTTTCCTCTGCCTACATTTCCCAGAATGCTATTCAGTTCAGTGAATATTCTACATATTGCATATTCTATCAGGTCCATTACTATTGATACTGATCACTGGTCTAATGCCACATATATTGCTATTCATTTATTTATTTACGTAAAAAGGGGTAAAATGGAGAGAAATTGGTAGGAAATGAGGGTTTGAAGCAGAAAACTGACCTGCAGCTCATTAAAAGTTTGTTTTCACATTCAGACTGAATGAGGTGTGGCTACATGTGATGCTGCAGACAGGAGAAGCGGCTCGCTGTGGCCCCCTGGCTCTGGTATTTGTGTTATCTATTTGGGTGATCAGTTGGTCACGATCCTTAGCTTTAGAAAAATGCTGTGACGCATTTCCAGTGAAGCCAAAGCAAGGGCTTACATATTTATAAAAACATTTGTTTAAATAGACGTACACGTTTAAAAGTGCCTCATTATTAGTATTTAAACAATTCACCCAGGCAATAAGTTAAGATTTCACAAAAAATAAACATTTTTAGAAGATTTTAAGAGGTAGTTAAGTTCAGTCTATGCTAATCCGTACCTGAGAATTTTACACATGTACATGTCAAAATTTCCTACTCAACATATAACCATAAATTGAACATAGCTTGATGAGAAAACAAAACAAATACACTGACCTGCTGTTAAATCTCAAAAAACATTAAGAAATGATACATTTGAATTACCATACATTCTCTTTTATCAGGAAAGATTTCTGCAAAGATCATAAAACCAAATGCTAACCCAATTTTTACTCAACAAGTAGTTTATGTTTATATGAATTTACCAAAAACGTTCCCAATCGTGTAGAGTCAGAGAGAAAAGCTGTAACCCTGGTTTAACTCAGTTTGCCTCAAACAAATGGAGTAAAATATGTCTGGATCAAAATCTTTTCAATAGGGATGTGCCGATCAGGTTTTTTCTGCCGATACAGATACCGATCACCCCTGAGGGCCAATCCCGGATACCGATCACATTATTAATTATTTATTTTTTATCATAAACACTACCGTTACATTATGTGGAAAAGGAACCATGAATTCACCTTAATTTAGAAAAAAAACTTGTTTTTAATAACTTTTCCAAGAAGAAAACTAAACTAAACAGGCATTGTGTAAATTGAACTGCTATCAATAATACTATTTTTAAAAGACTGATAACATATGAGGCTCTGAAGAGGCTAAATAATGCAAAGAGCCAAAATAAAACCTCTCAACATTGCCAAAACATTCAAGTATAAAACTTAACATTCAAAGGCAAATAAAGGATCCATTACAATAGAGTTACAAAATGAAAACTTCCTGTTAGCATGGCGGCTAGCTGGTTACTGCTAGTTCTGATTGGCTGTTTCTGACTGACGGAGTAATTATGCAGAGAAGAAAGAAGATCGATTATTTTTTTAGAGATTATCTGTCCCATGTTAGGACAGCGAACGTTTTAATACGTATGCAAAATGTATTTTTTAGGTTAGATGCTGCAGCTTTAAGCAGAGGTTCGGTGTGAGAGTCACTACCAGGTGGAGTAGAAAACCATGATCGGCAATCACCGATCATACCCTTTTTCATGGAAATCGGCTGATTATGATCAGTGACCGATCAATCGGCACACCTCTATTACTTACTAGTTTACTTGAGTAACTTTTTGGTAGAAATAAGTATTTTTACTTTGTTGTACTTTTTACAACTGTCCGGATACTCTAAACACGGACAGTAACTTCACTGAATGGAGAACAAGTTTTAATCAAAAACTTACATAAATTTGAAAATGCTTTATTTTCCCTGATTTTGTCAAGTTATCCACATGAATTACTTTCAGTTTGGTCTTTAAAATAGTCACATTTCCACATAACTTTACAGTTTGGTTCTTCTGAGACTTAATTCAAGTTTAATCCATTACTCAGTACTTTTTTACTCTTACTTGAGTAATTTCTTACATGTCTACTTTTTATTTTTACTTGAGTATGTTGAAGTAGTGCTGCTCTTGTTTGAGTTTTGTTGCTCTCCCTCCCTCTGTTTTTTACTAAATCAATGTTTCATACCTTCTACTCTGGTTTCAAGATATTTGTCCAGCTCCGCCTCACGTTTCACAGCTTCTGGAGAAACCTTCGGGGCCCCAGGAAAGCAGATTAACACAACACTCATATTGTCCCGGCTCCCCTGTGGAAAAGAAAATAAATAATAAAGCAGCAACGTAAATCAAGGATAAACCAGGCGGCGCGTTGGCATGTCTGTGCAGGTTTGGCGGACGAGTCGTACCTTGTACAAGCAAGTGTCAACAATCTCATTGCTGACTTTTTCAAGATCCTCTGTAACTTCCAGCCTTGACCTCACAAAGTCACAGAGTTCCTCGTTGGCCATGACATCCCAGATGCCATCACAAGCAAGTATAATAAATTCATCTTCCCCCTCGCTTCTCTCTATCGCGTACACCTCAGGCTCTGGGGAGACGAGCTGCTCCGTCGGGCCTTTTCCATGGACACACTTGTAGTCGAAGTCACCCAGGGCTCTGGACACAGCGAGGGAGCCGTTAACTCGCTGGATCATGACCGAGCCGCCGGCGTTCTGGATCCTCTCCTTCTCCAACGGGTTGCTGGGTTTGTGATCCTGTGTGAAGAAGTGCACGCCCCCCCCCCTGCTGAGGAGACCCCGCGAGTCTCCACAGTTGATAAAGTAGATATGGCTTGGCGAGATCATCACGCCTACTGCGGTGGAGCCGCTGCGGTCCACGCCGTGCTTCTTCTCGGAGATGGTTCGCATGTGTTCGTCGATCTGTAGGAATCCCGTGCGGATGCCATTCTTCACGCTGTCCACGCTGGTGTCCTCCTGTATGGCGCTTTGGAAGTCTGAGTTGCTAGTGATGTGCTCCAGCAGGTGCTCGCAGCAGTACTTAGCAACCTGAGAGCCGGCGTGCCCGTCATACACGGCGAAAAACGACCAGGGGTCGAGGCCGTGGGGCAGACCGATCACCGCAGTGTGTGCGTCTTCCATCTCAACCCGCCAACCCTGCATGCTGCTCAGCCCATACCTCAGGTTGTTACCCTCGCCATGGGAATTGTACTTTTCCATCTTTGGTTTGTCCAGAAATGCCCCCATTGTGTCCCTCAAACAACCTGAAAAACAGATTGAGTGAAACATTGCAAAAGATTAGTGAGTTTATCCTGAAAATGTGTTCAAAATGTGCGATTAATCGAGTGTTCTGACGATTAATCGCCTGAAAGGATTGGTACATTTTGCAGTTCCAATCCTGCAAAATGTAGGATTGGTACTGCAATCCTACAGTACCAATCCAACACCTTTTAAATATTTTTAAAAGGGTGTTGGAAATACATTAACAAAATTCAAATAAATAATAAAATAAACCAGAACTGAAACAACATGACATTCCTTTAGTGAATCATCATTTAATAGAAAAAGAACGCATCGGCAGCTAAAAAAATAGTTATAACATCAAGATATGAAAAGCTCAACAAATTGTGTTTCATTTAGCATCAACACAGAGCAGGGCTGATCTATTGAAAATTTTTGAATAATAATTGAATAGCAAAAGGGGCTTGATAAAATAACCTCTTAAAAGAGTCCTGGGTAAAACATATTTACAGAAAAAGATGCAAAATGGTTTTTTGTTGTTTTTTGCACAGTTTTTGCTTAATTACTGCTGTGAACATGTTTCAAAAGAGGCCTTAGAATTAGTGATTACTTAGGTACTTAATTGATTGTTAAATCAGTTGACGACCATTTCAATAATCAATTAATCATTTCAATCCAAGCTGAAAAGCATCAAAACTGCTGTCTAAACAAAATAAACATCCCATATGTTTATATGTCCACACATTCAGCAAAATAACCATACAGAAACATCTCTGCAGTGTTTTATAAAACGACAGAAAGCTTGACGTTTGCTTTAATCCTGTGGGTAAATCCACACACCACCAAAGACAACATCCAAGGAGCCAGAGAGGAGGACGGATTCAGCTTTGCCTAGGCAGCATGGCATTCTCGCAAACAATGTGCCATATGTATGCATAGCTTACCGTCACGCTGCAGCTAAGCTATGCATTCCCTTTCTGCAGCTGGTGAAAGGCCAGGCAGAAGCAAAACTCCCAGACGAGAGATTCAACTCTTATCAGCTTGTTTGGACATAATGTTGCCTTCTACGTAAAATATCACACAGAAAACCTCAGGTTGAAATGTAATTCTTAAATTTCATGCATGTGTGTAAATGTCTCTTTAAAAAAATAAAAAAATGTTGCAGTTTTTATTTAGGAGTAAAAGTTTTTAACTTTTGGCATTTTTAAAGGCTACAGCCTATTAAACACACCTGATCAAGCAAGAAGATTCAAATTTTCAATTAAAAAAGGAGAAAATTCGGGAATTAATTTCCTAGTGTCATTTGGACACCAATTATTTTATTAATAACTACCAATGGCTGTTATATCACCTAAAAAACAGAGCTTTTTATTTGAATTAAAGTACTTAAAATTTACAAAGACAACATAAAATGAACTTACTCTGAAATATCGTTTGTATCTATGTCCACTCCTGTTGATTTCAGAGTTTGATGCCCATCTTTGATTTACCTGAAGTAGATTTCATTTTTTTAAATCAACCAAGTAGTCCGTTAACTTGAGTTTTCAAACACTCATATTCTAAAAAATACACTAATTTTATATGTAAACACATGCTTATTGTCTTAGTGTCCAGGTAGAATATTCCTTGGTGCCGTTTTTAAACGATGCATCTCTATTATAGGGTTCAACCTTTTTAATGAGTAAAGGAACTCAGATTTTTACCAGTAAAATGCAGAATATTCATCAAAGATCATTTGTAGATGGTTTCATGGCAATGTCTGTCAATATTTTTGAAAAATATAAATTATTCTTCCCAGATTTTAATGCAACTTGAACATAAATGGCCAAAAAAAATAAAATATGTTAAACACTGTAAAGGTTTCGATTTTTTGACTACACTAATAATCTTGGCATCATTTTAAGTTATTTAAATGCTTTTATTTAAATATGAAATAACTGATTTTCAACTAAAATTGTTGTTAGCAAAAGATCTCATCTCAAATTACTTTATGAATCAGTTCCAATTTATTTCCAAAAAAATATAAAGAATGATTCCAACAGAGCAAAGAAAATCAAACTAAATTGCATAAATGGAAAAAGCATAAATAAATTTAGTTCATAAAGCCAGTTGGTAAAAAGTTATTAATCTAAAAAAGCTCATTGACTTTGCAGCAACCTCTCCTCCTGACCAAGCATGTTATGGCAGCAGACAGTTGATTGTTTTGACACACAACTCCTGAAAGCTAACACCTATAATTAGTTACCATTCTTGGAAAGAAACTCAATCAGCTGTTCAAACATTGAGTCGAGATAAATTAAATAGGTGCTATGTGTTCAGTAGAAGAGTGTAGTTAATGTATAAAGTGAGTAAAAGCAAATAACACGTCTCCAATCCATCTGTGGCAGCAGATTAGCGTCTTGAATGCTGAATTCAAAGCTCTCTACTGTCTAAAAATAGTAGACATGTGTTCACATTTTGACCACTTATTAGGAATCCTGTCGGTGCTGAAAACCTTCAAAATCTCACAGAGAAACTAAAGCATTCCAGTTGAATACTGAGGAAATGACAAGCCTCTCTGCAGCGATGATCGACTTCATTTTCAGACAGACGTGGGTCCAACCCTGAGGCTAGAGTTAGCTACCCGACTGACCAGTTTGTTGGTAACAACCTGCTCAAATACCACAGTTCCGCTTGTAGTGGCACGAACTGGTTCCCATACTGGCCCAGTTCAGTCAGGATCGGTTAGGCCCGCTGGATGAAGGTCCAGCCCAGGATCGGATAAACAAGCAGCCCTGCCAGTGTGCGGCCCTTGACCCTTGTCCCTCTCCACTAACTCTGACAGGCCTTCTCACCCTGTTGTGCTAACGTAACGTTAAAGCAGGCAGAGCCGCCAAAGCTGGCCTAATCTAACGTCGATACGCTACTTTAGCATGGGGAGCTAACTGCCCGGGTATCCCCCAGCAGCTGTCGGAAAAAAAGAGTAAAAATGTTACTTACCAAGCAGATAAATTATCAGATGACAGCAACGCAAGTGTGCAGTAGGGACCGAGTGTCCGCAGTTAACACCAGAAGGTGTTCAACGACGAAATGTAAGTGTTAGCGGCGGCTAAGCTAGCTAGCCTACAGCTAGCAGTGAACTGTCGTCACTCAACACTCGGTGCATATAAACTCTGGAACTGTGCTCCCTCTTTACGCGCTCCCGTTTTGCATTACATTATCTCAGCTGGTGAGCAGAAGAATAAGCTCGGCTCTTGTGTTTCTGAGGGGGAGAACTAGTGTGCGGCCAAGCCAGGGAGGGAAGCTGAACCGTCTGCCCCAGCCTCTCCACTTGACAGCTTGACAGCTCGCTAGCTAGCGTTAGCTTGTGAGACGCCACGGGGACAGGACCCGGATGTTCCAGACTGCGTCTATTCGAAAACATGACATCATCATTGCTGCTCTGCTGCAACCCATGTGCAGGGAGAGAGTTACACAACGCTACACAACGCTACACAACGCTACGTCCAAACCACAGTGTCACACTCTTATGTTTATGTGCTGGAAACAGTGATGTGAAAATCTAAATGTATTTAAATCAATGCTTGACTGGTATTACATACCCGGCTCGTGTGTGACGTAAGATTACTGCTTTTTTAACTGCTGAAGTCCATTTCATTTTCATTTTGTCACAATTATTACCCATCTTTTTTGGGACTGTTCTGATACTCAAATATTTTGGAAAGATATTTTTTACTCCTAAAAAGAAAATTGGAAATAGATGTATCATTTTACTTTAGAGCTATTTTATGTGGCTTTTTCTGTTTAGACACTCCAAAGAATAAAGTTTTTATTATAAATTTAATATTAATGTTAGCAAAATTCCATATCCACAGCTGCAAATTTCTTCAATTGAAACCCAAAGGTAATGATTTTTATGCCTGTTTCTTCAAATTTATATTCTCTTAACACCTGTACCAATACTAAAGCTGTAAAGACTATTACAATTTGTAAAGAATTTCTCATGTAATCTGCCCTAACTGCTGTATTAACCTTGTCCTGTTTGTAACTTCTTCCTTTTTGTATCCCTTTCCTGTTTGTAATTTTTGCTCTGTTACCTTAAGCCTCATTGTTTATTTCATTACTGTCTGTGTAACTAGTTGTACATATTTTTGTAACAATTAAAAATAAAATAATTTTTTTTTTTTTTTTAAAGTCAATTTCTCTGAATAAAAAGGTAATCGTTTCTGCACATCATGGTAGTTTCTAATTCCTCATCTTAGCAAATTGCTAATAATTTTTGACATGCAAGTTTGTCTTAAACCAAATGAGGAGATGTCTGTCTCTAGAAATCAGGTGAAGAGGCAGCAGGAGGGGCTGGACTGGACCAAGGCTGCTGGTCTAAGTGTTTCTGATAACATCACTAAAACTGCAAAATAAGATGAATAAGATAAATATTCAGAGCAGGAACTTGGTTCACTTTATTTACTTTACTAATGCATGTCAGCTACAGTTTGGACTGTTTCAACTAA
>CAEGAF010095745.1:0-25386 GCA_903067075.1 Micropoecilia bifurca | reverse complement strand
GCCAAGCGCTAAATACGCTTCGTCGTATTTCCTCGTCTCAGCTTTCGGGTGACTTTCTTTTGTCTCATCATCTTTGTTTCTCTCACCTTTTCTTTTCATCCCTGTTAAAAACTTTTCCATGTTGGGGGTAGTTAGGTTAAATAACGGAGGCTATAGACAGAACACAGTCGGAGCTTCTGTTGACTCAACACTGCTAAGCTTCTTCTTCTTCTTCTTTGGGTTTTAACAGCAGCTTGCAAACGTGACAGAATTAACAATGACAGCGCCACTGCCCCCTACTGTAATGGATGCGCAATTACACTTTATACTAGTACGGTCCCCCCCAAAAAAAGAAGCCCGTTCCCCGGGGTCACACGCGCCCCCCCAGGTATCACACCGTGCCCCCTGCCCCACTATTTGAGAACCACTGCTGTAGAGAAACCCTATTTTTTCCCCCCACACTTGCTTCGTATAGCCATGCTTTATGAGCCATGCTATTAAATTCAACCATTTAGGGTTTAAACTCTTGATGTCTATTTCCTTCGTTGAAGCAAGAATTATTACTTTTTCTTTTATTCTACTGCTACAGTTTTTAATAGACTTCCAGCTTTATCAATACATTATCAATAATAAAGCAAATACAAAAACAAGCCTTGTGTTTTCTCCTTTTATTTTACTCTATATATTTCTGTGTAAATAATGTGAGTTTGTGTGATGCTGTGAGTGAATATTATGCATAAGGGTCTGTTTTTATGCATTGTTCACTTTTTACTCTTCCTCCCTCCGTTCCTGTACTGGACCTTTCGTTTACAGAAATAGTAAACCAGTTGAATGCCCTCAGCTGCTTACATGGGGATGATGATGATGATGATGATGATGGTGGTATTCCCAAACGATCACGCAAAGCAACAGCTAAGCCTGCTGCTTCCTCCCAAGGTCTTTTTTCCACCTTTCTTTCACCCTAATTCATCTTCCGTTGTTTTTTTTCAGTGGCTTGTAACCTCTACCCAACCATTACCTTTTTTATTTATATGTACTAAGTGTCTATTTTTATAATAGACATTTGAGTTTTTGTAATATTCAACATGTAACCCATTTTGGTTCCTTTTCTGTTTGGTCCCTTCCTGCCCCCCACACCTCCTTGATCCTCGTCATTTTTATTGTGATGTTGTTGTGGTCATGTGATAATAAAGTTTATTTTGCCTCAGTTGTTGTCCTCTATTGTGTTGTAAAAAAATCAGTAAACATCAGTTGGTGTTCATTCTTTTGGTTACTACTGTTTTTGACAGTGTGACCTTAAATTTTCTGTTTTACTGCATTTGGAGGTGAACCAGTGTAGGATTATGAACTAATAGGATTATTAGTTGCTGGTTATTTGGTTCCTTTGGCATTTTGTATCTTTCTAGACATTTTCATGTACAAAATGGGATTCTCCTATTGATCCACATCAATTTTGTAACCGCCACTTGGATGTTTAGCACTCTGGCGAAACACAATTGAAAGTAAATTTTGACATTTCCTAACTGTCTATGTCAAAGAAAATGTGAATTTATTTAATAACTTGCTTTTTATTATTTCTATAACTAATATATGCTTAGAGAAAGGCCAGCTGGTGGTATGAATCGGTGAGGAGGCAGAGTAACCTTGAGTTGGATTAAACATACCTAATTAGCCCCTTTTTTTCTTCAATATGAGCAGAACAATATTCATTGAATTGTATTGCTCCATTTTCAAATGGAAAATCTCTTCATTTCAGTGGTTTGCATAGAAAGCAGCTCCCCAAAAAACAGCTAGCAGTCGAAAGTCTAAAACCACTTTTTCACAACTGGAGCCTGAAATAGACACCAGTATGCAAAAAGAAGCCCTGTGCCTCTTATCAGGTACCACTCCACATTGCCACACTACATATAGATCAAGAGACACATGGGCTACTTGCAGCACCCCCTCCTCATTCAGAGTGTCACAAAGCTCTCAGCAGTATTCCTTGGCATCTACTTCAGACACATTTACAATCTTTTCAAAGCGGCCCGCACCCCTGTCGCCTGGGAACGAGCCACGATCAGTACGATTAAGACAAAGTAGACGAGCCTTAGAGATCTCCAGTAAGGATCTCCATAGCAACTCCATGCGTTTCTTCAGTCCCTCACGGGAGACCTCCCCTCCGTACTGCATAACTTTTCCCAGAATGCCACTGTTGTACATACTCCGACAGGCGAGAGAGCCAAGGAAAGCAGAAGTTCAGGCAGCGGGTCCCCTAAAAGAGGGGTGTACTTGTGGTCTTTCATCTTGTGGTTCACTCCAAGTGCAGATCTTTGGATACTTGAGTTTGAGGTTATCTTGTGTTGTGTGTTCTCTGACTTTTTGACGTTGTTGCGTTGCTTAAATGTCTTTCTGTTGGACTCTAATGCGACAGAACTGATCAACAAGCTGAACTTCCTGGAAGATGAGGATCAGGACTCCGCTCCCACCATGATGAACAATCCCTTCGATGAGCCCGACGGTGACCTTCACCCCTACCCCCATAACCCATTCGGTGATCCAGATGAGGAAGGTAGGTAATAAACGCTGTGTGAGTTTACTACCAAAGCTGATAGATTTTTGAGGAAAAGACGATCGATGGACTAGTCGGGGGCAAGTCATCGCGAAATTAGAGATGCGCTGATCCGATATTAGTATCGGTATCAGTCCCCATATTGAAAAAAAAAAAATTGTACATCTGGTAGGAGTGACAATGTGCCTGATCCATGAGGGGGAATCTAGTCAGTCTAATTCTATGCTTTTTGCTCCGAGTGACAACATGTTTTACATCATATTTATCATTTCTAATTGGACTTTCTGAACCATTTGAAAACATTGTTCCAGTTTATCTTTAGATATTTGACCGAGGTAGTCAGCCTGTTGTACTCCTAATTCTTCTGACCAGACAAATTTAGAGTTGTTTTTTTACACATTTGACCAAATTTGTGAAGCTATGGGTGAATTTAACTGCTCTACTGGTGCAGTTATCAAATAAATGTGTAATTCGGTCCATTTATTTAAAAACAACATGTTTAAGTCAACACTGCTTTTCTGTATCAGATCGGTATTGGCTGGTAGTAAACCTTAAATATCGGTGTTGGTTTTGGAGGGAAAAAAACTGCAAAATCAGTCGCTAGTTGATTTTTCAGCACATTTTTCTTAGCTTTGATCTTAAGAAAAAACTGTATTGGAGATCATCTTTTGGATGGTAAGCTGTGCATATCAAAGCATTAAAATGGACAGGCCAAGTCTGGAGCTCCACAAAAGGCTGTGAGTCAGATTGACAAACCATAATTTTTGTCTACCACGTGATAGTCTGGTGTTCTTTTGTTTGTTTTAAGACACCCTTAAGCACCCAAAGATCATCAGCTTTGTTGCCTTGTGTAAGTTTATTTTTGATGTGCTCCTTAGCGTAAACTTTAACAATTTCCACTAATACAATTTACTGTCCTTAACTTTAACTGGGAAAAACACAAAATCCACACAGTTTGTTTTAAAATGCTTTATCATTTGTCTTCCACATCCCAATTTGAAATATTGACACACATAATGAAGGTGATGCATTGGAGG
The DNA here is from genome assembly GCA_903067075.1 of Micropoecilia bifurca. Classification (NCBI taxonomy): domain Eukaryota; kingdom Metazoa; phylum Chordata; class Actinopteri; order Cyprinodontiformes; family Poeciliidae; genus Micropoecilia; species Micropoecilia bifurca. The sequence goes on along the minus strand of CAEGAF010095745.1, from coordinate 21,819 downwards.
AGTTGAACTTCATAAGAGAAAGAAATCTGTACAGATAATACACACTATATTAGCAGTGAAATTGGCAACCAAGTATGTAATGCTTAGCTAGTTCCCAAGATAGACTGCAGTCAGATTTGTTTTCTTGCTCTCTGCTGTCTGGCTCACTACTCGCTAACAAAGCTCTTGTCAAGTCTAGTGAAAGACATGTTGTTTATGCAGTCGGCGCTCTCGTCCTTATCGAACAGAGCTCCCTCCCCAGCCGGCTCTGAGGCAGCAGCTTGATGAGGACGACTCCTACGACCACGACTCGTCAAACCCGTTCGGTGAGCCGGATGGACCGGAGACCGGTTCTGCTCCCGGGAACCCGTTTGATGAGCCCGACCAGGACCCTGAGCTTCAGCCAGACCCAGAACCTCCCAGGCCCAAGCAAAAGAAAGGAGTACGGCCCGTCGACATGAGCAAGTACCTGTATGCCGACACCTCTCACAACGATGAGGATGAGCTTGACGAGTAAGACTTGTTTAAGTCTTTATTTGCCTTCACAGCAAATATCTCATCTTCTAAGACACTTAAATCAGAAAGCAATAGTGGTATTATTGTCTGTTATATTGTATAAAATTGACTTTCTGTTAAGCATCCTACTAATATAGTTTGTGTTGAATTAAGGAGAGTGTGTCAGTAGTACTAGGTGAAGCTCTAGGATTACCAGCATGGTTACCAGTAGCATTCCAAGCTGTATGAGAGACCCCTATTAGAGGCATGCTTGTAGCCATGGCACGGGCCACCCCCACCAACACCACCGACGGGAGCAGGGTAAAGTGGAGAAGCAGCTCTTTCAACAGGAACAAGGCCTCTGTTGTTTCATTGGATTCTTCAGCCTTGTCTCTCTTTTTTTATTCTGTCCTGGCCTCCATCCCACCTCTCAACATCTTGCATTATACTTTCACTCTTCACCATTCTCTTTAACCTCTTCCTGAGATGTTGCCTATTTTATTTCACCTCGCTTCCTCGTCCCCATCTTTTGTCTTTCCTTTACTGTATCAGATTAGTTTTGGTCCTTATTAGAATAAATAGTATAAATAACAAGCTTACAATTAAAATATGTTTATTTGCAAAATCACAATAATTGACACTTGAATTAAAGTCACTTTTTCTGCAGTTTTGCTCAAAAACTGCACTTCCAGTCTTTTCCCTGCGTTTGTGCTGCTAATAGTTATTGTTATATTTGTGCTCCCAACCTGAGCCACAGTGAGACTGATTTAAGCACATATCTATGCGAACAAACAATAATTTGTATTGTGTGCATTTAAATTTCACATGTGTTATTAAGAAGGGCTTGCCTTCAGTTTAAAACTTTAAAAATTCAAACTATTGGAAAATGATTGCTTACCTTAAAGAGCTTCAATTTGGAATATCTCATGATAACACCTTCATAAATGTTGCATCTCACATCTGGGGAAACTGTCTCTAAATTTTGGAGAGCCTATAATGCTGGACTGTAACAAGCACATGTTAAGCTAAATATGCTAAATGTTCTAAATAGTGACAACCACTTTTCAACTACTCCTATATTATACACTCCTGTACAATTATAAAAATCTAATGTTAGTTGGCTAGTTAAGCTAGCTGCTCAGCCACAGCTCTCAGTTTGCTATTTACCTGATATTCATAGCTTGCAAATTGTAGTTTTAAAACGGCATTACCTATTAAGAGAGGTAGTTGGCACTCCTGTAGTTTTCAGCATCTACTGTATTTCTAGATGGTTGGTTTGTTTTGTAAGATGTGTAAAAGTCAAATTTTAGCCCACTAACAAAGTGTTGCAACATATGTGGGAAAGCTACGTAATATCATTCTGTATTACATGGAGCTGGAAAAAAATCTGGTCATTCCAAGAGTATACCTTAAAACATGAATAACAACAACAAAAACTTTTTAAAAATCTTGGTATACCTCGATATTGGAACAGCTTGCCCATACCTTGTAACAAGCGTGGCGACCATCTTTGCAAAGGTACGAGGACATCTGATGGTTCCTAGGCAGGTTTTTATGACAAAATCTCTCAGCAAATTTCTTTCTGCCGCGGATCATTCTGTAGTGCTGCTCAGGGAGATGTTTTAAAGATAGTCCATGACCTTTCCAGAAGAGTGTCCGTGCCTGAACTGTAAATGTGAACCTCTCGGTTTTGGCTGTAGAGCAAAGCTGTCACATAGATATGTATTTTAGCTCCACTCAGCTGTCAAAATACAAACAGTTTATTGACTGCAATGTCCCTTTTCCTCTTGCTTCTAGCCATATTTTTCTAAGAATAGAGGGTCAAGAGGGCACGCATTATTTTGACTGAAGCCCTTTCACTTGTCTTTTAGTTTGGGCTTGCCGGTTTAAAGCTAGTCTACAGGCCTGACTGCCTCTCTTTGTTTCTGCACTTGTTTATACTTCTCACAGTTTATCGTCTGGCTTATATATTGACACAGAGTAGCTCTAAATGACGCTGCTCAGTCAGTTTCTTCTGTCCTGCTCTGTTCTCGTGTATGTTTAGGGCTGCAAATAACATGTTGAGTGAATGTTTTGAGGTCATACCCCTAGCTTTCAGAGCCATAAGCATGCAGGCATATTGGTAACATCTCGGTGTGTGTTTTCATTGCATGCTTGTGCATGTGTGTATGTTCTCCTGTTCTTGCCTGTCTGTCAGTAGTCCACCTTCAGAAGTGAGGATATGAGGTCACACAGTCCTGACCTCAGTGCACCTGTTTCTGCTATTAGCATCTTCTATGCCATACAATGTGGGTGTTCTTCATTGTATGGCATAAAACCTTTGTTTTTGTGAAACAATCTTTCTTTTCAGTTGTGTAGTTGTCTTCAGATAGTTCTCATTATCTCTAATAATTCTTCACTGAATGTGTTTGTTTGATAAACTCACTACTTATTTGGAGAAAAACAGCTTTCCTCTTCTCTGATGCTTATTACATAGAGTAAAATTTTTAATATGCCTTTAACTACATTTCGTCAAGCTACATCCACTAACTTCATTCTGTTTTGGGGGATTTTATGTAACAGAACAAAATGGCAGATTTATATCCTCTTAAAAGGTGCAACACAAAGTATTTTTAGTGTTGGTGTAGTATCCAGCATCGTTTTATTCAAAAACGGACCTGGGCACTGTCTTTCATTAAACTTACTTGAATACAGCAGATATTGGTTTTTGTTGTTGACAATAGACTGAAATAAATTTCTGGACTAACAAAAATGGACAAAATCAGTCCAAGAAAGTTAGGGAACTTTTTTTTTCTTTTTAATAAAGTCCAATGTTATTTTTATTTCCTACTTTGTCTCTTTAAAGTTTTATACAGTCTTTTGCACTTTTTAATTGGTCAAAAAGAATTGTGGCCCCTGAGTACAATTAACTTGACAATTTGGAATACCACTGATCTAGAGGGTGTCAAACAATTGGATTTAGCCACAATTTAACACACGGTATGTATGTTTTTTTTAGTCATTATCTTGCAATGAGGTGAGCATTTTTAAATTTTGCAGTCCAACATTGTCCCAACAGGATTTCCCACATTTCGCTCCATTTGTATTTGATATGTAGGTCAAAATGTTCCATTCTGGTTTTGTCTGGCCAAATCACTTTCTTCCACCTACACGAGTTGTGGCTAATCTTTATTTCAACAACAGTTATCTTCCTGCCACTCATACAGAAAGACCAGATTTACTGAACAATCAACGAATGATTGCCTTGCTGAACGATCTCTCCCACCTCAGTTTTGGATGTTATGTCTCCTCCAGAATCTCTTACTTGCTCCTCCCAGTGTTTGGCCATATTTTTTGGAGGTTTGCAGTTGTTTCTGTTTTTAGATTCAGTAGTTCTCAGTCAAATGTTAAGAGGCTTTCCCTCAGAAAATCTGCTGAGCCTAATGGTAGGGGTGTTAAAATGTCTGGAGGTACACAAGGAGGCATCATCATTTGGAAATATTAGACAATGGACAGGTGCATGAACGGCGCAATTCCAGCGCTCCCTTGTGCCTGGTTCAATGCAATAATAAACCTAGCTTAATCCATCTGTGCAATTACTGTTGTATAAAAACTACAGCATTTTCTGGTCTTCCTGGTAATGTTTGCTCAATAATGTTGTCAAACAAACCTCTGATCCGTTCACAGAACAGCTGCATTTTTATATAATTAAATTAGATGTCGGGGGCTAATCTAGGGGGAGAGTAAATAAAATTGTGTTTCCCGTTTCTTCAAGGTTTTTTGTGTGTCCTTAAATGGTAATGTATCGGAAAAGCTTGAGAATGTTAGTTTGATGATGAACTTTTGCATTTTGATGTAAATGTTAACCCAGATTTTTCTATTTCCTTTACTTTCTTGCTCTTGTGGACTATTTTAAGGAGATTAAAGCAGCAAGACTCTTAATTGTTTTCACCACTGTTACCTCGCTCTTTCACTTTCAGATCCAACCCATTTTATGAGCCGAGGACATCAAGCCCAGCGCGGCCTCCCTCCGGCAGCCCCTCTCCTGATCTTGGCGGTATCCAGAAGAGGAGGGCCCTTCCACCCCCGAGTACTAGCACAGGCCCGGGCCCCAGTCCACCCACCTCCAAGCCCAGCTCCGGCCCAGACGGGGAGAGAACCCAGCCTTTGGGGCCCAGCCCTCTGGCGGCAATGATGGGGAGAGAACTGGCCTCCTCTTCCCCAAAGGTGAGCTCGCTTCGTTTCGACTCCCAGGGAACCCGAGTTGGTTCCATGACAACTCCCAGATCCCTGAAACTACAACAAAAGAAAAACAAATGGAAGGAATGTGAGACACTAAAAGGCTTCAACAAAAACTGCACAATGTTTTAGTGAGTTTACAGAAACGGCATGGCACTGCTAAAGGTTGTGTTTATTAGAATCAAGCCTACCAATATGTTGGCCTCATTACATCTGAGCAGTAAGTCATTGTGATTCAAGTCGGAGAATGTTAAAAGGAGATTTTGTCGAACAAATCAACACCCTAAAAGGAAAAGTTCTTAGTTCTTCAACTAATGTAGTCTTCCCATGTGATTTTATATTCAAAATCGAAAATTGAAGTTTGGATCATGTCAACTGACCTACAGCACACATTATACTACAATGAACACGTAGTGAATGATTTTCCTCAGTTTTTCAGTGGAGTAAAGTTTCTGTTAGTTACGTTTTTCCTACAGATCTCTCTGCTTTTCACTGTGGCTCATCTCTCTCTGGATGCGTCATTCCTACCGAATGACTCGTGTTTGTATGTTTGCAGTGTCACCCATCCAGTAGTTCTTGTTTCCACATGCTTGATCTCACATTGATGGTCATGGAAACTCTCCATTCTATCATTTGTATCTGTAGGTGCTTTTTGTTTCGTTTTTTTCCCCTCACTTTCTCGTCGCGGTGGTTGTTTATTTATTTATTTAAATTAGTCAAATGATGGCTGGCTCTAATTAAATGGCTGACGGTCACACACTCACGGCCGGAGTCGCACCACTGGCGGGGGAATGATTGGCTGCGGGCGTGGAAAGGAGTGGAGGCTAAAAACTGTGTGTGTGTGAGTGTAGGGGCGCTCAATGAACCTTTTTGCTGGTTTAAACACCGGGGGCTTAACTACAGCAGAGCGACCACAAGGGGGGGGGTTGACCCCCCCCACTACCCTCCCTGTGCACACACTCACACAGTACAGTTACTCCCCGTGTGTCCTTCCTGCCTGTGACTGTTTTAGTGTAGCTGAGCGGTGATGCTGGCTGTCCATGTAATTATGGCACAGCGCCTTTATCACCTAGCTGCAGTTGCCTGTGACCATGGGTGAAGGGGCCTAAACCACTTTAATTACCCAGAGCCAGTGGCCTGTGGTGGGCCGCACTTCGCCAAGAGATGCCCCTGACTCTGGAGCTTTCAGGGAGGGAGGAAACACAGAAATAAAATACGAGTGCAGACCAGGGTTATAATAGTTGCGGGCTTTTTCACTACAGTTTAGTTATATTTGTGTTGTGACTTTTTAGCTAGTTAGCTACTTTTAATTAGTTTTTAGAGTGTGTTTGCTAGTTTTTATTAGTTAAATATTTTTTAGTTTTTATTGGATGTGGTAATAGTTTTTTCATGCTTTGGTTAATTTTTAGGTGCAGAATTCAAGAAGGTCAAAGGATTGCATTTTGATTATGTACACATCATTTGCGTAATGAATACTTGACAGAGAATACTGTTTAAAAAAATGCGTTCAGTTATCAAACGACTGGTGTTTTCTTCCAACTTTTGCTGTTGCCATTTTGTGGACTAGCATAAGTGCTAGCTGACATAAACGTATTGTGTGTGGGGGTTGAGGGGGATCTATCTATTTTACATCAGTTCAAAAGCCAAATAAATCGATTCATAAATATGAAAACAAAATAAGGTACATCAATCATTTCATTATGCTTTAGTTAGTAATTAGTAGGGAAAAACTTAAACTTTCACTGGAAGCACATTGTGCGTTCAGAAAACAGTTTTTGTTTATTTTAATTAACTATTTTTTCTCACGTTCAGTTTTTCTTGTTTTGTCAGTATTAGCTGACTATAATAACCTTGGTGCGGACAGATACGGGGTTGTGCATTGAAGGGGAAACGCATGGAAGACGGTGAACAGTGGGAGGAGAAGATGGACAAGACGGCCATGTTATTGCACACAGAGGGATGCGATGTTCATAGGAAGCAGGGGTTTGTTGACACATCCAGGAGATGTGAATAGGTTTCCCATTTTTATTCACACCAAGTGCAGCGATACACACATGGCCTGGCCTGCGCAGGGGCTGAGAGATGACCTTTGAAAGTGTGAAGTCAGAAAGGATTAAGGGGAGACATTCCCACTACGAGAGGCCAAAAAGGAAACCAATACATTGCATTTTAAACGTGCACAGGGTGTAAATCTAAGCTTAAGCTCGTACGTGTGCGTGTTTCCTGTTCTCTTCAGCGAACGTATTCCAGTGGAGCTATAACCTCATCCTGTACGGCGCATTTGAGGTATGAATTTGATGTTTGATTATTGTTACAAGCTATTTAAATTGATAAAAATGATTTGAGTTGCGATAAATACACTTGATGTTAAATTTCTACGGAAAGCTGCCGTATCCGGTTTGACATCTTATAACTTCCCCTGAGGGGTTTGATTGGCCACACATAATCTCTGCCAATCAAATAAGATTTTCAAAGTTTTTGCATCCAATCAGTTGGTTGCCAGTTTTTCAGTTTGCGGTGCTGGAAAATCAAATTGTTGCAACAGGAAAACAGGAAATTAATAAATTAATAATTGGGAAATTCAGGGAAGCATTTCACATATGAAGATATATTAAGATAGAACAATGATGTTTTAATGGGTATATTCAAGGTTTCCCCAGGAAAACCTGCTAAGCCCGGTGGTTGGGTGCCAGGTCGGTCGGTCATTGCGTTTTTGAGTTAAAATTTGACTTCTTTTCTTGTCGCTCTTGAACAGATGTTTGATTATCTTCGTCATAGACTCTTTATCCTCCTTGTCATTGCATTAGAACAACCCACTTCACTGGCAGCCTGTGAAAAATCGGCATGCCTTCAGAACATATGGTGTGAACCAAATTAATCTATGTATCAATTGCATATGTATATATTAAACTCTGAAAACAGCTTACGACTTAGGATTTTCCTCAGTGTGACAAAAATTCAGTTGGTTGTTGTGTGAAACAACGTAAATCTGTCAAGAAGGCGTTAGATCATTGCATTGTAAACTAAAGAAATGGAGTAAAGGAGCTGAAACATTTTTTTAAAGTTTTTTATTTTTTTCTAATGTATACTATTCACTATGGTTGCAACTAGAGGTGTGCCGATCGATCGGTCACCGATCACAATCGGCCGATTTTCGTGAAAAAGTGCCTGATCGGTGATCGGCGATCATTGGCTCTTGAACCGATACCGATCGCCTGCATCTCATTTCTCAGCCTGTCTGTCCAGCTGGTCTCCTCTTTCCTTCACTGCGCAAACGCGCAACAACAAATCCTAAGCGATGTGGAACTATAACGCACTGAGTCAATGGGGACGTTTGTGTGTTGCGGCGGAAAATTGAAGCAGGTCAAAATGTATCAACACAACAAAGCTAATATGGGATAAAACAATGTAGCCATACTTGACGGAGTTTGGCTACATCGAGGCTCACTGCAGTAAAAAAGACATGGAGGATCAGATAGCAGGTAAAAGCAGCACAGCTACAAACACTCACCCGGATTAGCATGACGGTCAGAAAGCTAAACAAATAACCGTAAAATTATTTAAATCTTCGAACTGCGATGTAAGACGCTGGTTCTGCTGTTGAACCGCTGCTCCGCTACAGGTAGTAATATTTAATATTTAGTAATATTTGACAGACTGAGCCGCTTCTGCTCCACCTGGTAGTGACTCTCACACTGAACCTGTTAAAAGCTGCAGCATCTAACCTAAAAAATACATTTTACATACGTATTAAAACTTTATCCGTCCTAACATGAGACAGATCATCTCTAAAAAAATAATCGATCTCCTCCCTGCTCTGCATAATTACTGCGCTCAGTCAGAAACAGCCAATCAGAACTAGCAGTAACCAGTTAGCCGCCATGCTAACAGGACGTTTTCATTCAGTAACTCAGGATTGTTTAATGTAATGGATCCTGTATTTGCCTTTGAATGTTAAGTTTTATACTTGAATTTTTTGGCAATGTTGAGAGGTTTTATTTTGGCTCTTTGCATTATTTAGCCTCTTCAGAGCCTTCATATGAAATCAGTTTGTTAAAGATAGTATTATTGATAGCAGTTCCATTTCCACAATGCCTGTTTTGTTTAGTTTTCTTCTTGGAAAAAGTTATTAAAAACATGTTTTTGTCTAAATTAAGGTAAATTCATGGTTCCTTTTTCCACATAATGTAACAGTAGTGTTTATGATAAAAAATAAATAAATAATTATTATGTGATCGGTATCGGGGATCGGAATCGGCGATCGGCTCTCACAGGTGATCGATATCGGTATCGGCAGGAAAAAACCTGATCGGCACATCCCTAGTTGCAACTAATGATTAGTTTAGTAAGTGATCACTCTATTGGTCATTCTGATGATTCATAAAATAATTCTGCTGATGTTTCAAGTCTTAGCATTAGAAATGCATAAATAGATGCAATAATAAACCTAATAATAAACTGTTTACGGTCTAAAATGGAAAATCATTGCATTCTTTTATTGTGTGCTTGATCATTTGTAGCATCTACAGCTACTTTTGACATCTACATGTGAAAAGCTCAGCCCTTTCGGCTTGACGTAACATCAACACAGTGTAGAGCTAATTTGTTGCTTATTTTTTGGATTAACAGTTCGAAAAGGTACAATGATTAGGAGCTAAAAGATTTTTAGTTTTTACAGAATTTGAACCAGGAGAAACTAAAACTATGACATTAGAGGAGTTCTGGATATGATATATTTAAGTTTTAAATTTAAAAGCACTGTGTATATATTTCTGTAAAGTTTTGGTTGTTCTTTCAACAAATGCCTTTTGTTCTAAGTCTGTAGATTCATGTTAACAATTTAATCGATTACTAAATAAGTTGACAATTGATTTCACACGATTAATCTGATCGTTTCAGCCTTACCATTGGCTAATTTCACACCCAACCATTGCATAACTACTAATTATTGAAAAAAAATCCTGTTCCTTTTCATGTAGGATGACACTTTTTATTGTTTTGTTTTTTGTGTGTGTGTGTCTCTGAAGTCAATCTCCAAGTTGTCAAATGTGAAGCTTGAGGCTGTCAGCAGACAGTTCATGTCTTCATGCCAGCCTTACCCATCCACTGTCCTGTCTGAGAGAATACAGATCCTCACATGTGTCAAGTTTCGGATTTGCGGAGGAGCTGGAGGGATGAAAATGTCTGTGGGATTAATGTAAATGAACGGAGGGAGTTCCTGTTGGGCGGGCTGGGAGCTCTGTCTGGTCGGATTCAGTCCATCTCTCCTATGTGGAGCTGATTTCTCCCCTCCCAGTAACTCGGTTATCCCCTGCTCCTCCTTTTGTTTTATCTCTGTCTCTATTCCGCAGTCAGGCCGCTCTACACTTAGATGCTTTTATCTTTGGATTTTCATCAGGTTTCCGCTTCATGAATTATTTGCCTTATTTTCATATAGAGAAAAGTCAAAAGTTGGCATGTACGCAGCTAAAAGTTCTCACAAAAAGTTTCATACCCACTTTTACATCTTAATTTACTTTGAAAAACCTAAGAGAAAGTTGGACATTTATAGTTCTTTAGTTGTTTGCGTAATATATCTAATCAAGGTTTGTGTTAAGTGTAATCAATGGTGACGCACTGCCACACCTTCAGAATTAAGTTTTATATATATATTTTAACAATCTAAGTCATATGAGATTAGGTCTGTCAGGATAACAAATTTTGCGGAATGATAAATTATCCTCAAAGTTATTGTGATAAACTAATGTTTTGAGACCATTTTCAAGTAACATAGTGTTAATGGCATACTAATCCAAAAACACCCTGTCAAAGATATATAAACTTTAAATTCTAATGAACATTTAACACTGGACCTGGAAGACGTTTAAAATGTCCGAAATAAATGAACAAAACAGAAACAACACAAAAAATGAGCTAAGGAGTCTTTGTCAGCAAAATTATCCTTCAGAAAAGAGCTGGTTAACAACAATGCACCAGACTGAAGATTTCCAGTAGAAAGAGAGAGAAAAGAGAAAAATGAGAAATCATGCAAATGGAAATGATTGAACTTGTTTTAATTTCTCATGCGATTAATTTATTTAGTGCTTATTGCAACAGGCCTCCTATATTTGTGCACTTGTACTAGTTTGAAATAAATTTAAATATCATGAAACGTTAAAATTAAGTTTATCTTTGAAAAACCAACACCTCTGGCTACTGAGAAGCCTGCTACTGAACAATGCTCTCAGGCGTGAAGTAAAACAGGAGGCGACAGGCGAGGTGGAGGCAGAGAAAAGATGAAATGAAGATACCTAAGGAAGGTTAAATTGAATATATTCATAGACTTAGCCTGTGAAAACAACCCTAGTGTTCATATTTGCTACATTTGAACAATAAAGAAACATAGTTAATTGATATAGTTTGGCCTTACTGCATAATGTTTCAGTTAGGTTTTGAATCTCTCCGTTTATAAGGACAGCCCACAGCCAGGGTTCATAAAGCAAATCTTACAGGAAACGAAGGCCATTCATTTGCCTAATTTAAAGTCTTATTTCCTAAAAAGCACAGCTGGTCAAGTTGTGCTTTTTAGCTCAACAGCTGCTTGTTCCTGCTGCGTCAACACACTTTGACTTTCCAGGGATGAACATTTAAACCATTAGCAGAAATATTTTTTCACTTGTAGGGCTTCTTTAATTACTAATGTTAATCAAAGGGTTGAAATGAGAGAGAGTTTTGTGGGTTGTGAGAGCTGTTGTGCCCGGGGGGCGGCAGAGGGCAGAGCCCCTCCCTCCTCCTCCCAGACTGTTTTCACACAACCTCCTCCGGTTCAAACTACCTCCAAATTGAAATTAAAGTGAATTAACATTATTTAATTGAGTTCGCACAAGGCTGGGATATTTCTTAATTAGCTTTGGCTAAGGTTCGCAGCAGGAGAGGATCATATATGTACTGCGAGGTGTTTCTGAGGTTACCGTGACGATTGAGGAATGAAGACGGAAGGAAGCTCAAGAGACGAGGACAGTCATTTCTTGTCGTCTGATCTGTGCCTGGTTGCTCCCTTCGTTATCGTTTTGTTCAATCCAAAAGTTATTTCATCTTGAGATAACTTTGACAAACCTTTCAAGAAAGTCACACATTAAGAACTTAATGAAAGTGGGTCACACTGACCTGAAATATGTCATATTGCTTCTCAAGCTGGTTTATAGTTGCTTAAAGATGTTTCTGTTCTGCTTTGAAAGGTCACATATTTGCAAATACTGGTGTTTTAATTTGCTTACAGTATATAGAAAGAGGAGACACAGATTTATTATAAATTAGTGCTATAATATAGCAGAAATGCCCTTATTTTTTATTTTTATTTTTTCTTGTACCAATGTTTAAAATTTTATGATACTAGCATTCCCGGTGCTTAGGGACCACAACTGCCTGCGAATAAAATTTCTCTAAAAACAATTGTAACTGCCTATCTTAATAGTTCAAACCCTTCATATAATTTAATATGCTTTTTTTCATGGTTTTTGTGCATAGATGCCTTTATCTTTAAGTAGCTTGACAGCAAAAAGGAATTGAATTCAGGACAATTGCATTGAGGACTGTACCCATTGAATGTGGTGCACCTGCTTTGCTTCCCCAACTAACATGCATCTTAATGCACACAGTGGAAGCCATCCTAAGACTGTCGTAGAAGCTAGCATCTTATTGGGGTTGCACTAACTGGCGACCAGGACGATAAAAAGAATTTCCAAACGCCAGTCAATAGCGTTTCCAGTCGCATTGTGCCTAGCTATTTCGGCTTCCCAAGCGGTGTCTTATTTCTTATATTTACTATATGCTCAACAGAGAAATTTGTGAATTGGCAAAATTTCCGCTGAACTATGAATAGGTGGGAACTCATCGTAGTTTGAAACCGCTAAAATTTGAAATCGTATCTTTCCACTGTTTACTTTTAATAAGATGCTAGAGAAGGAGGCAGTTTATCTCCAGCTGGATAAAGGTGTCCGATGCTGATCCTCCCTCAACTGTTACTGCACACTGCTAACCAGTTGGCTGAAATAATTTTAGCAATGCTCCTACTAGTCAACAATTTTGGCTTAGGAAATATTTCTGGTCACACAACAAAAACCATTGGGAAAGTTTGAAGGGTCAAGTCTGTTAAGGAGCAAACTACAAATTGGCAGGAGACAGCTTGGTGATTTGTCATGTCACATTCTTGCTTTGAATTTTTTTTAATACAATGATATAGTGAAAATAATGGTTAGAAATGGTTAGAAACATGGCTTGTCTAGAATATAAAGCTCTTAGAATAGAGTTGTTTCTTACTTTGAAACCCAGATGACAGTAGCAGAAGTAAAATGGGCAGAGCAGTCCGTTTCTCAGACCAAAGCAATGAGGCCTCTGTGGCTACATTAGACTTTCCATAAGCCCTGTAATATTAGGAGAATAATCCTCAAGAGGAGTAAGGCTAAATCATTACCTCTCAATGTCTGCTTTTTGCCAGTGTGGACCCCTCCCCCGACCTTATTTGCTGTGTGTGAGTGGTCTGTCATTGGATCTTGTTGGAGAGCAGAGACATAGTTTCCTCTGCCGATGCTGTTTAGGCCCAATCATGGGGGCTTCCTGTGGCTGTTTCAGGCTGAGGGGCATCTCTGTCAACAGGTTAAGAGAACAGCACAAGGTATCACTGCCATTCCCTCTTCACCCTTTCCCACCCTTCAAAATATTTGAAAGAAACATTTGTGTATTTTCTTATAAGTTTCAGTTGGCATTTAGCTGTGCATAAGTATTTAGATCAGAGCTGATCTTGTATTTGTTTGAAAACATAAAAATCTTTTTCCATATAAATTGTACTCTCCGCTGTGTCGAATGGACGCGCCGCTGTGCATCACATGCACATACACGTGTTGTGAGGGCTACACTTTGATCCCGCAACCGTAACGCGGCTATCATTTCCGCACCTTTTTTCTCCCTTTGTCGGACGCATGTCAAGTTCACAAGTTCCTCCGCAAATCCGCGGCGGCTCGCTCTCCTCGGCGCCCGCTGCCAACCGGTGTAAAAAAGGGCCTTCCGCAAAGCGCCGCTTGTAATCTGCCTTCAGTAAGTCCTCCTTAGTTTTATCTGCCAAGGATTACCTCGCAAGCTGCAAGCGGGGAGAGAACGAGCAGGACGTGGCGCACGAGATGGAGAAACGAAAGCGAGCCGGAACAGAAAAATGATGAAGATGGAAGAAAATGAAAACAAATCACTGTGTAATCTCTGAAAGAAAAGAGACCTGGCTTGGAGTTAAAGGGAAGTTTCCCTCGCCGCTCATTTAGAGAGGGAATTGACTAATCCCTCCATGATTGATGTCGGCTATGAGAGGCTCTGTGGCAGACTAATAGGGCTTATGAGGATGACCAGAAAGTCCTCTGTGTGTGTATATGAATAAACCAGACCTTTTTTGTCTTGTGGTCCCCCTCCATCCAGTGACCACAGAAGCCACGGGTTTGAATGACATAGCAGGCCAAGAAGGGGTAACTTTATCTTAATCTGGACTTAATCTGCCCCAGTCCTCCAGGTGTGTGTGGGCTAAAACCACAGAGGATCGAGAGGTTTGGGGGTGACGTTTAAGAAGGCTTCAGGTGAAGAGAGAGAACCCCATGCACTTGAAAAGCCCTCGGACCTCCAATCTGACTAAGACCCCCCGCACATTCAAAAAACCCAGCACTCATTTAGCTGTGCCAATCCTTCCAGCCATCTACGAGTGGCCCTCAGTTCATTTTTAATTGGATTAACCCAATCATACTGCACCGCTTAGAAAGACCTGCAAATTGTTTGATGAATAAACCTTTTGATATGCATTTTCAAATGCATTTAAGTGTTTAGGAGTGTGAGTCGCCACACATAAATTCTGTAGTGTGTGATGGAGGAAATGAGAATGAGTTTTAAATGACAAGAACTATTTTTTTAAGCACCCAAATATGTTCCCTGTGTTAGATAACCACATGGTAGAGAAACTGGAAAATATTTAGATATTTTCCAATTTCCAAAGGTGTACTGATGTATCGGCTGGCTGATGAATCAACCCGATTTCCATAGTTTTGGGAGATGCTATTTCTACTTGGCTGCTTTTTCTGTTATATTTTTATATTTATATTTCTAGTTTAGCTTGTTTACTGTTTATTCGACATTGTGCTATTTTTTTCCTTCAATTTTTGATTTCTGTTAGTTTAGTTTTATGTCCACTTAATCCCATGACAGCTTAGATTTCCCACTTGTGGGACTAATAAAGAATGATCTTATCTTAATTTTCAAGTTGGAAAAAATTGAACAACAATCCGTGGAAGTGGGAATACCTACTGTGAAAGTTAGATTTCTCACAAGCTCTGACCACACAATCCAATATGGCTGCATATAAAAGTAGTTTATATGTCCATTTAACTATTTGTATCAAAAAATAAATCTTACACATTCCTTCAGTGAGAACATTTCTGCAGTGTCTGAAAGCACAAACATCCCAAATCCTATTAGCTCGTATGGAGAATGTCCAGTTGCAAAGACCTCTCACTTCCAACAATTTCCGGCGAGAGGGGGTGTGCTATTGAGAAACGACTAGAAACAGAGACGTAGAGTTTAAGATGATTTGTAGACTAAGATGAATTATTCATTAGTATTATTAGGGCCAAACACACAGGCAATAACTATATATGCTCTCTGTTGTTTCCTGTTTCTCTTTCTGTATTCTCCTGCCATACTTCCTGGGTTTTCTCTGCTTGTGTGTGTATATGTGTCCGTGTTGATGCATGTGTATTCTGATCAGGAGTCAAAGGGGTGACTTTGTAATTATGTTCATTTTAATTGGCTGTGCTATCATTGCTCTCATCACAGCGGCGCCCACGCTGTACTGGACAATGGCCGTATGTGGTGTGGGGGGTTTTAGTCATGCTACGTTAAACCCGCTTCCCTCCACATGCATTCATCTCCTTTACCTGCAGAATATAATTCCTGAAGTGGCCTCTCTAATGAGTTTTCCCTGCTGAGGCTTAGATTAATTGATCAATGGTGTCGCTATCGCCGCGTCTGATCTCTGAATCCATTGCACTGCTAATTTGTTTGTTTTAAGATGGCAGTTAAAGAAGATTAATGCAATATAAATTTATAACAGAACAGCATCCCCTCCCCCGTCCCTCGACGTCCTTATTTTTTGAAGTGTCATTCAAGTTTTTTTTTTTTATTAAGCTGATTGAGATCAAATCTAGAAGGTATGCAGCAGAGGGCTGAAGAGATTGGCCCAAAATGTCATATTCTGGCTCCAAGGAAGCAAATGAAACAGAAGAATTGGAAATTTTAACCATCATTCATGTAGCTCCCATCCGCCCTGCTTAATGACACAAACACATTCAGTCACACTCAGGCTCATCCATTCCTGTATTCCTGTTCTTTTCTTTTTTCCTCCAGCTGTAAAAAGTAATTTACAGAAGCATGGGTTTGGTTAATGTGGCTGCTTTTGTTTGCACCATAAGCTAAAGCCAAAATTTTTAACTCCTGTTACCCCCTATGTTACATTTTAGCTGATCAAGCTAGCATGCCAACATTTGCTTTTTTTTGGCTCCAGTGTACCCCAAACTAGGAATGCACATTCTGAAAATTTCTTTGGAAATACGGACAAAAATAGATATTTGCCAATATTATATATATTTTCCTACATTTTTGATTCTGTGTTTCAGTTAAACGCCTCCAAATTCTGTTCCAGAACAAATGCCTCAGAACCAGCTCCCACCTCCATCCTCTGGAAACGCATACACAAAGAGCAATAAGAGGGAAATAAACATTGGTTATTAATCTCAGCACATTCTTACTTATTGGACCGATATTTTTAAATGTTACGAACATCGGTCAACATCAATGTGGGTGTCCAAGATATCGTCCAGTTTCATTTCTAACAATCAAGTTTAGTCTTAACTTTTCAAAACAGGAACTGTGTGCTCAAGTTTGAATTTATTGTGATTTTTTTTCTCCCATCCTAGCAAATTCAAAAATATACACAAAGGCTCAAATATACATAACCTCCAGTAATATTTATTTCAATGTCTCTTACTAATGGAATTTTTTGGGAATTATCTGTAAAGATACAGAAGAGTTGATGCAAACAGCAGTTTGACGGAATTAGACTGTTTTGAGAGCTAACTGGGTCTAAATTGTATCCATCCAGGTGTTTAGGAACTAGTGGTTACTCTTCCTTATTTGTTATTAAGTCCTGTTTTTTGCAGTCAACCAGCACTGATTGAATAAATTAATTTATTAATTTGAGGTTAGACAATGTAAACATAAATTAACCACTGAAAGAGAGACGAATTGCACAAGCTTATAGTTGCAAATGCTTATTTCCAGCTGTAGTCTCCAGAACATGCAGTGAAATCAAAACTCAACTTTTAGCTATTCAAAACCTGAGTTCAAAAATAAATACTCACATCATGCAAACTATCATAAGAACCATTGGCAGTAAAACAGGCCGTAAGCTTGATGGTACCACCACCATGCTTTACTTCACCTTGACTACATGATTACATCAAACACACTCCTTTTGTCCATGTTAATGTGTATTATTTTTCAAAGATTGTAGCCTTATGGCACAATCTGTCTCTCTGACCTTCAATCTTTTCTCCAGAAGACACTTTGCATTCATGCTTCACTTATTGAAGTTGTTTTGTTGTCATGTCCACCTGATTGATTCATAGGTGTCACTAAACGGCCAAATTCTTTCTACTAAATATAAAGTTCAGACTGGAGCCAACCACTTTACAAGCCGACGAGTTCAAATATTTATCATTTCTAAAAGCATCCAGCTTGACTTTATTCGACATCTGCATGTACAGTCACATTAATGCACACTCACTCCGACTCTGGAAGGGAAGCGCCCTCCACCCTCAGCACCCCCTTTGTGTGATTACGACCGTAAAGCGTTATTTCCTTTGTATGTTAATGTGTATTATTTTTCACACTACATTCCCTCCTCTCCTCTCTCCTGTACCACCCTCCCCTCTTCCTCATTTCCTTATTGTTCCATCCACTCCACATCTCCATTTACATAATTGAACTTTTGATTAGACTTCGTTCCGTCCCCTCTGCCTCTCGTCGAGGCAACGTATGAAATCGGGCGCACAATTTCATGGGTAAGATGACATGAAGCGATCATTCCTGTTTTCACTTGGTTTTTTTCCCCCTAATGCGAGGACGTCGGATGTACAAAGCTCATATTAAACAAAGTGCTTGTTGTGACTGAAGGCGCAATTAAATAAATACTTGGGTAGATAGGAGCCAGCCAATCAGAAGTGCATTTCAACAGCAGGAGAGATAACGAATTCCATGAAGTGTTTGTGTTTATATCTGAAATACAATACGGTAATTCATCAGGGGATTGTCTCAGTGTCTCCTTTTGTACAGTTCCTGTCCATATATGTGACTATTTGTCACATATATGGACAAACCTATTGCTATTTAAAGTAAGTCTGTGTGTTTATATACACTTTGCAGTATGTCCCTTCTTTGTAGATGGGCTTTTTTTTTTTGCTCTAGGCTCCCTTGAGCGGATTACAAGTTTTAAAGAGTATGAGATTCAACACCTCCTCAAATCTGACACTCTGACACTGCTTTGAAGGCTCGAAAGTGAGATTGGGAAGACATGGAAGCTCTTGTCTCTGCACGGAGTCGTGGGTTTATGTCATTGGTTTGAGGCCAGTTAAGTTTCCATTGAAGCGTCATGCCCCAGAGGGAGAGACAAAGCTGCCACTTAAAGCGTTTGACTTCTATCTTTTTTATGTCTCCGAAAGGCCGGTTTCAGTCTCTCCAGTGCTTTAAACTCCTTTAGTGTTTCTGCTAAACTTTGTTTGTCCACCTTAGTTTTGGCATATAGGATGTAACCAGGTGTAGCTTTTTACCTTTAACGATCTTCAACTATTACTTTGTTCCTGGTGTAATAGTTTAAGTATTTATCATTCCATCTCTTAGCAGGTGAAATGATGGTGACAAGTGAAATGGTAAAGATCTTGATGTGTAAGACTTGTCTTCACCTGAACTATGGATGAATGACTATAAGACATGGTTCTGGTTAGTGAATTGATATAGATTAAATATAGACAAAACATTGATTACACTGACAGGTTAAGTGGATAGCACTGACTATATCTTCATTATGGTACTTGTTACTGGGTGGGCAGCAATGGAACATTGCCAAAGTTGTTGCATTAGAAGCAGAAAAACTGGGAAATGTCCAGTAACAATGACTAGAAGACTGGGTCAGAGGACTCTAAAACAGTTTTTACATTTTGTTGCCTGTCTGCAGTGGTCAGCATCTATGAAAATCCAAAGAAGAAATGGGGCCTGTCCAATTGTCATGCAAATTCTGAGTGAACATTTAAAATGTTGCAAAAAAAAGAGAAAAAAGCGAATTGGGAGCGTTTCTGTCAGATGTTGACATTGCGTATAGTTGAAATAAACAAGGTGACAAACTACCATGGACACCACAGAAGAAAAAATGTTCTGTCCAGAAATATGCATCATAGAACATGTTGCAAGAACTGGACACAAAAGCAGAAAACATGACATCTGGGTTAATACAACCAAAATAAGTGTGTGTGTGTGTGTGTGTGTGTGTGTGCGTGCGTGCGTGCGTGCATGTGTGTGTAGCGCTAGCGGAAAAAATTGCTTATGTTTTACCAGAGAAATTCTACAACAGCTAAAATCGGACACAACTCAGTTTTGTTTGCATTTTTTGAAGACAGTTTTGCTCATTGTCTACTTCAGAAAACGGATTTTTCAAAGGGTTTGGGTCGTTTGACACAGTTCAGTGTGGAAGTGAACACCACCAGCTGAAAATGAAAAAAAAAATGTTAATTTTGGTCACCCTATCGTACCAAGTTTACTAGACTATCAAGTGGGAAAACACCCTCGGTTTGAAAAATCTGAACTTCCTCTTTATAATTTGTTAATTTGCTACATAATGCTAAGCCTGACTGGCTAAGTGTCTAAAGCATGTTACATGTAAAAAAAAAAATCACCTTTTTAAACACTGGAGAAATCCTCCTAATACCAGGATCAACAGGAAGTCCAACACTTCTATCATCGGCCTTCCCTCATATCTACTTATACCAACTGTATGAGCTTAATCCTCCTCTCCCACATCCACTTCTTTCACTCTTTCTCTCTCTCCAACCTCCCTTTCCCCCCCTCATTCAATTTTTTCCCCTCCCTTTCTTTGCCCCCTTAGATGTATGTTGTTGACACTAAGGCATCAGGAATAATGGAATCTCTTGTCAGTGGCTTGTATTTTCTGCCTGGACTGTTAGGGCTGTGTATAATAGTAGCAGCCAAGGAGGAAGAGGGGAGGTTATGTGCCACTGATAGTAATGAAGGTTGCCTTTTCATTTTTTAATATGGGACGTTTGTGGGCCGAGGCAATGCTCTCCGCTAATCCTACCCTCGAGCCGAGCTAGCTACATGGATGCATCGGTGTTACACACACACACACCCAATGACATTCACACAGGCCGATAAAGCACAACACACACTCGCGTACGATGCATGCACCTTCCTTTAGGCGAGACAGCGAACTGTTTGATAAGTGCATTTCTGCTCCTCATAAAATTTTCACCCTGCCCGTGTTTGTGTCTTAAGGAAATGCAGCCTGTTCCTGTTACAGATGATATGGTATTTGTTTAATATTTGATGCATTTGAAAGCCTGACTGACTGATTGGCTGCTGCATTTTGTAAACCTTTATCAGAAAACCATGTAATGGAACAGAGTCTGCAATGTAGATTGAGAAAATTACAACCAGTTATAGGGGCCAGGGCGAGCAGCTAGTCACGCATCTGTCACAGGTTAGATACTGTGTTGCTTCTTTTGTGTCATAGAAGAAATAGTTATGCTTATTCAGACAAAATGGGAGCAACAAGAGCAAACATAGATGTGCTTGGCTTTGTGGTAGCGGTGTGCAGATAAATCGACCCAGAGTTTCTTAATTTTGAGTGATTAATCCATACCGATCTTATCTACTCCCGAAACAGTCCACACCTCACTATTTCCAGCTAAGCAACGGTGTCGCTGGTTTCTTCTTTATTTGTATTTTTATTTCCTCTATTTATTCCCGTGGTGTTGGAGTTGTTTTTTAGTCTCTTGGTACTTGCTTATTGTGGCTCAATTAAAGCAGAGTGCTGGTCTGCAGGGAGACGTTAGTGTGACAGAGTCTTCATAGCTACTACTAATGTTGTTGGTCTTCAGACAAAACAAGCAATCAAAACGATACAACAATTGGTATTGGTTAAAATCAGAATCGACTGGTCAGGCTTTGGCGATCGGTCAGGAAACGGCGCACCGCTACTTTGCCATTTTGTGAAATCATTTTTATGTAGAGGTGCATAAATAGGCCTGTCATGATAATACATTTTGCTGGATGACAAATGGACCCAGAAATTATTGTTATATTGTAGCATAATAATCCAAGAGATCAAAAAAAATTTAATTTCTAAAAAATATCTAACACTATAACCCAAAGACATTTCAACTATTCAAAATAAATAAACAAAACAACCCAAACAACAATCAATAAAATGGATTATAAAGTCTCTGTAGCCAAATTTGCGTTTCAAAAAATAGTAATCATTTTGATTAGACAGGGAAAGTAGGTTGAAGTGCCAGTTAAGACTTTTGTAGAAAAAGTTCAAACTAACTGTCGCGGCCTTCTAGCTTCCAACACTCTAACTAAGGCCGTGTGTGTTAACAGGTGGGTTTTAATTTGAACGCACTTCCTCTTCATTTGCTTGCGAAAGTAGATTCTTTATTTCTTATAGAATTGGTAACAAAATAAATATCAAACAATGTCCTACATCTTAGTCAAAAACGAAAGTAAACCTAACATGGCGATTAGAGTATAAAAGTGCAAAATAAAAGGTCAAATTGAAAGTGAAATGAAATGAAATGAAATGAAATGGAATGGTCAAAAAAATCATTTACCAACCCTCCCGTACACACCAGACATTTGCAAAACAATGCCTCCACCAAGCACCCCGTGTGTTTTTAATTACCTAAATTAATGGGAGGGGCTAACCAATTACCAACATAATCAATTCTAATTTACAAATTAACTACAGACTTAATTCTAACTTTCCAAGAATAT
>CAEGAF010095725.1:0-17544 GCA_903067075.1 Micropoecilia bifurca | reverse complement strand
CATGGTTGTTTGTCCTGTGTGTCTCTGTGTTGCCCTGCGACAGACTGGCGACCTGTCCAGGGTGAACCCCGCCTCTCGCCCGGAACGCCAGCTGGAGATGGGCACCAGCAACTCCCGACCCCATTAAGGGACAAGGGTGCAAGAAAATGGATGGATGGATGGATGGATGGTTTCATGTTACCTGTTAATTTATCACAAGTTTGACTATTTTGCTTTAATTCAAGTCCCAAAGAAACAAGAAGTTTGTTGTGTTGTTTGCGATGTGACCTCCCCTGCCATTGCTCATCTTTACCTCAGACAGTAACAGACCTGAGCACAGCACAATGCCATAACACTAGTGCAACATTTGCAGCAACAACTGTCTTGAACCACATATTATTATAGGAAACATTCCTACATTTGCGTAGCACTCCAACAAACTGCTTAGAAAGACGCTCAGTACATTGTGATGTGTGTTGGAACACTCAGAGTAAAAAAAAAAAGAAATGTAATAAGTCTAGAACCTGGTAATGATCAGAACATTTTTGGTGTCAAACTTCTGCACCACCTGCATCTTCTACATACAGTGACTGTAAATGAAAACCACTGAAACAGAAAACATAGAAGTTAAT
This sequence comes from Micropoecilia bifurca, assembly GCA_903067075.1. NCBI lineage: Eukaryota > Metazoa > Chordata > Actinopteri > Cyprinodontiformes > Poeciliidae > Micropoecilia > Micropoecilia bifurca. Next base: position 16,933 of record CAEGAF010095725.1, on the reverse strand, counting down.
ATTGTATGTATTTGACAATTATCACTCCTGTGAGAGTCCAGCAAACAATTCTTCAGAGGAAGAAAAATCTCTGACGAACTTACTTGCAGCAGAGATGCAATCATTAGGCCAGCAGAACCACAAACCACTAATGTTGCAATAAGTAAAACTCAACAGACAGCTTAATAGTCCTTACTTTTATAGTTTTTTTCTTCTTGATTGCTTCATCTTTAAGACCTGAGTTCCACAACACTCCTCCAATTCCTCTTCTCGTGTTAGCCAACATTTTCAAGACCTGAAGCTAGCACTGGTTCTCTGTCCTGATGTAAAATCCAAATCTACTTTATCACAAACAATTTTTCAAGAAGCTGTTTGTCCAAGAGGCTTTTTTCGTCAATGTGTGATTAAGTTTCTTTAGCCTCAGCTGTACCTTCCCTTAACTTTCCCTCTGACTCCGCAATGCGGAAAAATCGGTCATAGATCAACTGAACAAAAACTGAAGTAATTTTACTAAACTTGCAAGCTGATCTGGAATCCTTGCAAAAATTCACCTGCTCATTATGCTCATCCCGGCTGGACATTGGCTAATCAAGATATTCCAAAAGAACACTAAATAAAATCTAACTAAACTATGTTTTTGTATTTTTTTATTCTGATTAATTCAGCTTTCTAAGATTACTCCTATTTTCTCATCCTTTTCAAAGTATACCCTTACGAAGCACTTTTTGATCTATATGTCTGTGAAATGTCCTATAGAAATAAAAAGATTTCTAACTTAATTTTTACCTCTCTGAAAAAGGAACCAATGTGCCCATTCCCACTTTGACCTTATAGTAGATCCATGCTAGCCTGGAGGTGACATGTTGTCAGAACGTTATAGTATTTTTCTCAATCCTAGTTAACCCCCTGTTGGAGCAGGGAAGGAGGGCTAACATACCAGAAACTGCTTGAACGAAATATCTGTTGCTCTCAAGATCAGAAAGGAGAGATTTATTAGTAGATATAGGTTAAGCAATACCAAGCCACTTGTTGTTTTCTAAGTTTTCCACGCTATTGAAATACTTTTTTTGAATATGGATATGCATTTTTTATTTTACATGCAAACTCTCTTTTGCTACTCTTTCATTTTATGAACAGGATGTTTAATGTAAAACATCTTGTATATCATTTTCCTAGGTGATGCTACTGTATGCATATATAAATGACTCCATTCATTTATTATGCTGCAAATGTTTCACAACTATTTATATACTGTTAGAGTTATGACCACCACTGATTCATATATAGACAGGTTTTTTTCTTATTTGTTTTTTTTCCTGCTTCACAGCCGCCTCTTACATGAAAGGTGCTGAGTTTTATTGCAGCTGTTTAGCATTCAAAGTGCTGTGAATCCATTAAACTCAAATAAACAAAACATTTAGCTGACATTAAAGAAGAGGAGTGTTGGTATTTAGTGGCTTTAAATGGGAAAGAAAGGTATTTGTAAGCTGCTGCTTTCAGTCTGTTTCGAAAATATAAAAAAAACATTTTTCAATATAGATTTTGTTTTTAATTAGGTACCTTCAGTGGCGCATATGTCATTTTCCAACTTTATGAAAGCAAAGTGAATAAATTCCATTTGTCCGCTGGAATGCCTGATTCAGTCAGAGCACATAAAGCTGCGTTCATGAAGAACCCGAGCGTAGTTATGTCTTTGATGAGAGCTAGACTTAGCCAAGTTTTTTTAATTTTTATAAGCACATTAGCTTTTATTTGACTTCAAACAAGAACACATTCCGACAAGGCAAAAACCAACATATTTATATTCTAAAAATAAAAGTAGCGTTGCTCTTCTTAGCTTATTAAATGAGACTCTTGATTTGCTCAAATGGTCTCTAGAGGATTTTACATGTGTCTGATCTGTTTAGTCAGTCAACAATGTAAATTGTTCCATTGAAAGAATTTCAAAGCGAATAACATGGAGATTCAACTGAATGTGGATTATTTCTCCTTATTTCACATATATATCTAGATAATGTAAGTAAACCTGTATGGTGTGCAGTGACCCCCCATTTCACCATGTTAGCATTGATCTGTTGTTTTCTTTCTAATAGTAGTTTAATGAAATTAAGTCATAAAGATCAATTTGTCAGACCTTCACCACTTATTCTTAATCATGCTATTTAAACTGGATACAATTCAGTGGCATTGACATTTCATGGGTTAACAGATTAATTAAATATGTATATGTTCCTTCAAAAACAATGTGTTTTTTTTTCTAAGTTAAGAGTACAGTTGACCTTGGAGCTAATTGCAGATTAAGGACACTAATTAAACGGAGTGAACCAGAATAAGGAAAACAAAACTGAGCTTGAGCATATTTCCAGTTTTAATAAGAGCAGCCTGCAGTTTGCCTGTCTATGATATGGTGGTTTAGAGACCCTGTCACTGTGCATGTGTTGCAGCACTTGCAACCTCAGCTTGGATTTCTCTAAAGCTCAAAAGACCACTTTGATTAAATTACTTGCCTGAGTGGGCTTCTTGCCTTTATTCGCACAGTGATAAATGAATGCCGACTGAATACTTTTATCAGCTGAAGCTGAAAGATGGCAGTCATACAGAAGGTCGTCCTGGAATCAGATTGGCTGAGGGCCCCTGCTTGGCAAAAGGATATTTCAACTGCGAATTTACCCGATGAAATTCGATCTCCGACCTACTTTTCAAATTTACATATTCATCTTCACTGCAGGTGGGTACTGTTATTGGCTGAAATTCTCCCGACACAGTAAGATTCAAAAGCATAAATATCACATCTCAGCAGCTAAGTTGCAGGGATGAGTGAGAAGGAAACCACGGCGGAACACCTCCGCCTGCGATCAAACGCCAGCATTTCATTAATTAATGAAGCCACCTAGTTCCAGAATCAAGGCGTTCATCACTAACTGTGTAGATAAAACATTAACAGCAATCTGTTTCTCTTTCAAGATGAGAAATCAGAGGTGTCTGACCTTGCTAAGCAGTTTACAAGGTTCTTCCTCGCACACAGATACGTCTGCTGTTCTACAAGATTATGTTGCAAGGTGAATTTGACTGTGTGCGCAAATTTATTTTTCTTCTTCCCACAAGTAAAAGCAACTGAGACATTAGTCTGTCTTTTGCTTCATTTTATGTTCTTTTTGTTGTGGATTGTATTTGCATACACACCACCTGCTCTGATCTTATTTGTACGCTCATGTAGTATTCACAAAGCTGTCACAGATCAGTTGCCAGAAGAGGAAAATGACACAATAGCTCGGGCACGCCTCACAACTGTATCCAGACACATAAAACAGGCTGTAGTTTGATAACTAATAATGTATGAAGCCCTAAATTTGCATACGAGCAGCACATATGAATTATTCTCTGTATATTTATGAAGCTGTTTATTCATATATTTCGTTAATAAATCTCATAAAATTGTATGAGAGCACAAGTTATATTTAGAGCCATGTTGTTGCACATGAATGGACATTATGTCCCCTTAATTAATCCTTTACATTTAAAGCATTGTCTGAACCACAAATTAAGAGGCATAATGAAGCAGAAGTAAAGAAAAAGCATCGTTTTTTATGCTTAATTTGACAGAGATACTTAAAAGTGTGAAAGAAAAGGGAATTGGTTTTATTTCGTTCAGTTTCTGAAACACAAATTGATCAAATGGAAAAGCAGAAAATTCAATTAGCTCAGTGTGTTTAGAGTAAATTAGCCTACCGAAGTAATAACAAAAGAGACAGCTAACTTACAAACAAGGGGCTAAAATTCCCATCAGTTTTCACAACGACAGAATCAAAGCTTCTTACACAGCTCACCAAAACAGCCTGTGGAAGCTTAAAAATAAGCCAATAATCATCTTGAAACAAAAGATTGCAGTAATCTCAGATTACTCATCAGGTATTGAGGAGTTGTTTCTTAGCACCTATTGTAAAGATGTCTACAAAATAATGTACAAAAAAAAGCGTTTCTCTGGGGAGTTAGTGACCCCAAGATGGCGCTCTTTATTGCACTCCTGGTGCATTTCTTTGATACTTGTGCAACTCTAGCATCAAAGAAGTGATGACAATTGTCTTTGTTTTTCAACTGTTTTTTTGTTTGTTTGTTTTAAAAATAGTTTTTATCATTGCTCTGATATGGGCAATGTTAAAAGATAAGCTTTTGAAGGTGACGTTTCAGGATTAAAGCACATCTGGTGACTTCTGGTTCGCTTGTTTTTGCCATTTTGAAGACTGAGAAAAAGGCCTTTGTGCTTTATATCTCAAGGAAAAGGCAAGTCAAAGAGAGCAGAGTTAAAAGATCATTTTATTTTTATTGACTTTAGACATCTTTGCTGTGGACATCAATACTTTAGAAAGGTTCTGTTTTTTAGGAGATGTGAGATTGTTTTTTAAAATGCTGGACAGAATGCAACTAAAGCATTATCACCAGTTTTCCCCATGACTCTTAAAGACATCAGTTTTAACTTCTAACATCCGGGGCACCCTGATGTTATCTGTTTAATATTTGACTTTCTGAAAAGTTCTGTGTCGACAGTGTTTGCTGATGTGCTTTTTAGTGGTTGAGCAGCTTAGCTATTTACAGGATGGTGACCGTGAACACATCAAGTCTGACCTTTCAGAAACATGTAGATATATCCTTCAAGTATCTTTAGAGTGCCCTTGCTGGACTCTTTTCAGCAGTAATATTAACTACTCATTCCACACCGATGGCTGAGTGACTCTTTCCGATGTTAGTTCTGAAGGGCTGGATGTTTCAGATGTTTCCACATCCGGAAAACCTCAGTAAAAGATTTTTTTCTTAAAATGATTACTTGTGTGAAACCTTTAAGAAGGATGCCGCACAAGCAGGAGCAGCATTTTATCTAGAATTATATTTGTTTGTCTATTTTAAAGAATGCAGCAGAGAGAGAAAAAAAGAATTGGTTCTGTTCTCTCATTGGCTGTCAAATGTAACACAGCACATGTTGTCCAAAATCCACATATGATCTGTGACGAGGCTTTTGAAGTTATCCTCCCCAGATACTACTGAGCAGCTGAGGGTTGTGTGCTGACTCACAGAAAAAAAAGAAAGAAACAGAAATACAGACAGCTAAAAAGAAACATGGATGAGTTCAAAACGCAAATGGTCAACATGTGATATTTCTATTGGGATTCATATTTTTGTGCATAACCTCTATTTATGTTTAATTTTTGACCTCAAAGTTCTTTAGATTAATTTATTTCTGGAGTGATCCACAATAAAAAAAACAAATTTAAAAAAATCCAACAAATACTTGTAGTATAGTTTAACAGCTTTATGGTATAATTTATTGAGATTTATTGAGAGTGATTATTTCTTTTACATTGATACAACATGAATTAGGCCTGAAGCATGCTATAACCACAATTTAAAAGGAATAAATTGATCCAATGTCTGTTTTGTTTTATAGTAAATCCATTTTTCTTTACATGATGATCTGCTTCACCATATCAGGCTTAAATCACCTAAAGAACATGTAGGTATGCTGATGCTCTCAAGACTGGAAGCAGTGCACTGATTTCCACCACACATTCTCTTTATAAGCTTGAGTTAGTGTTTTAGAAAAGACTGTGCTTGTGTTTTGCACATACACATTGTGTATGCATCCACCCTCTAACGTTTTAATTGGGTTCCTCCGACACACTGTCACTCTTTGTTTTACGTTCTTTTATCAATGCTGTTTTTATGCACACCAAAAGTGTCTACACAACTCTTTTCCTTCATTTTTTAATTAAGGTTAGGGGTTTAACTTTGCATAGATAGACTTAAACCTTTTTACTTCATGGCACAGTTTCACTTGCCTTGCAAGCTGTACCCTACTTGGTTCAAAGTTTGCCAGCCATTTTTACACCTCCTGCCACCCCCAAGCTCCTTGCAGCTATGAATTCTGCTCGCACTTTCACCAACACTGTTTTTTTAAAGAACAGCCTTTTTTCTTGCTTACAGTAATTTTCCAACAAAAGTATAAACATTTTAAATAATAATGAGGATGCATATTAGATCTACTGTAAGCCTTTCAAGCTATACTTCTGTGGAGGGTTTGCAAAAAAATAAGGGACCAGTGTACACTGAAAATTAGTCATTCTGAACATTATTTTGTCTCTTGTTTGTTCCCATCTTGCCTTTCATTCTAGTTCTCTTGTCATGTTTGTGATGCAGTCGTTGCTGGTGTGGATGCTCTCCCAGCATGCACTTCTGACTCGGCAGAAGGAGTTGTTCTGGGAAGTCATGACCGACTCTCATAAATAAGCAGCCAAACCTGTTTGCCTAGCACGGCCATCCAATATTACCATGTCAAGTAATGATGACAAAGTAAACAACTATTAGGAGAGTGTGGGTGTGTTTGGACAGTATTTCACTGTCAGTCATTATGGACTAGTAGCTGCATAGCTCTTCATTTGCATGTGACAAAATGCATGCCCTGACTGTCATGTGTGCGCTCATGTGTGTGTGTCCAGTGTTGGCTTGTAAGGTTGGATCAAAGGGAGGAGAAATGTTCCTTCCGTGGCTCAATGAAATCAGGTGTTGAGAGTGTTTTAAAGTAAGACACAAAGTCTCTGTTGAGCATTTGTCGAATACTCAGGCTTACAATTCCAAAGAGAAAGCTTCCTAGAATTGGTTTCTGATCCAATCCTAAGTAGAGTTAAAGCCAGTGCCCTCAAGCTGTTTGGATGTAAATCCATCTCTCTACATCTCTCCAAAGCTCTCGTCTTGATTGCTATTTGGATTCCATGCTACATGAGGGGCATGGATAAATGAGTGAAACCTTGATCTCCAGCAGAATAAATGTTCTAGCTAGTATCACATCGGAATTTATTGGCACACACCAACTTCCTTTTTATGCTTCATCTTTGGTTTTATGGACTGATTTTAAAGCTTGAAGAAGTTGGCAAAATTCTAATATCTTTTAAAACCCCAAGTTTACGCAAAGGTCTGAGTTTTATTCCTCTTTGTATTTCAGTGTCCAAGCTTTAAAAAAGCAAATCTCTTGTCTACTGGCTGCAATTTGTGCATATATGAAAATTGGCTTCTATGGTGTGAGTGGTAGTTATAGTCTGACCCAGTGCAGGATCCCACCTGCAGGGATAGCGACTCAGGTTTGGGGTATAGGTGGTTGAGATGACTTGTCCAGTGGGATCTTTGAATAATTGTCAAGACTCAGTAGTTGATGTGGTCTGATAATTATCCCTTGCTTGACAGTTGTGTTGTGGGGGTGGATTGCTTGGTGTTGTGTGGTGGCACATTTGTGAAGAATATAGGTTGTTGAGTCTGCCAGTCTACTTGGTGGTTTGACCAGTTTTTTCTTGTCACTCACACTGCAGTCCATCCAGTCCCACCACAGTTTAGCTGCCAGGATAGGACATTTAAAGAGAAAGGTAATTTGTCAGGAAGTTTTACACATTGGACTATTCAGTGTTAAATACAGACAATGGATTAAACCCCTTCTGTTGGCCCAAACAGAATGGCACATTAAGCTGGTTATTTTTAAGCCATGTATTGTATGAAAAGCAGGAACACATTGTTTGCTTGTTGTTTTGAATTGAAAACTTAATGAATTAATAAATCCTGGCAGCAGACTGACAAAAAAGCTGGACAATGCAGCCTACAGATGGTAGTAGGGAACACTGTCTCTGTGTGTATGCTGACAAGTCATGCACTGATGAGTCCATTTCTTAATTGCTGGAAAAACCTTTTTTTCCTTTTCTTTTTTTTAAATCTAACTCAAGATGTTGGATATTAATTAAAAAGCATCCATTTTCTGAGTTTGCTTGGTAAACAATTGCATGCTAGTGAGTAAATCTTGATCATAAATCTTGTAGAGACACGTGGGGCATAATCTTTGTCGTGTTGACAAGCTTTGTATAAAACAGGTGCAGCTGAAGTCAGTTTGTGATCAGCCCACAACTGGCCATTTGTCACCCCTGAGGGCTTTGCATGTGCTCATTTTTCTGCTATGCCCGTGCTATTCCTGGACCCAACCCTTCACCCCCATCTGGTATAGTCACTACGACTGCAGGTATGATTTACAGCGCTACCCCAGCATTCTGTAGGTACTAAATTACCTGGATTATTGAATTTTTATGATTTTTAGTGCACTACTTTGCATTCTCCTCCAAACCTCTTAGTGTATTGCACAATATATGATGATATAAGACATGCCAGCAAGTTAAAATTGGAATTATTGGATTTGACTAGATTTTATGGCTGTGATCCGTCATAACAGAATCCAGTGCCAGGTTCCAAATTGAAAGGATGTGGTATTATTGATATGCATAAAAGCAACAGCCTTCTGGACCACTTGCAAAGGTGTACGGAGTGTTTTTTAGATCATTTTTTTTCTCGCTTACACTACTGCAAGAAATAACTTGTCTTTTTGTTGTATTTCATAAGCAAGATAACACATTATTATCCGACCAGACAAACATTTAAGACACAAAGCATGATGTCAAAATCTTTCAAAAGTACTCCCATGCAACCATTATTATTGTTATTTGTATTGTGGGTAGTATGAGGTTGGAGCAGTGGTTCTTAACCTGGGTTCGATCGAACCTCAGTCTCAGGGGTTCTACGGAGCTTCAGCCGCGGAGGTAAAGACACACTTGTGTAAAGTCGTGATGACGCCCCGCTTTGCTGCACAGGATCACGTTACATTGCTTAGCCAATCAGAGGATCACGTTACATTGCTTAGCCAATCAGAGCTGCGGAGGAACACTGATTGAAGGAGCTCCACTCTCAGCATGGATTTGAACTTGTGTCTTTATTTACTTCAGCAAAGCTCAGTTTTTACGTATTCTGTAGCTTTCGGTGTACTTCTAAATCTGCTCCTTAGTCGCATCTTTCCGGCTTGCTACTGCCTCTAGTGGTGTGGGGGTGGTAACACAACTAATATAATTACATTACTAAATCAGAATACCGCAAAGTCTTATTTATTATTAATTTACCATCTCTTAAGAATATAGAGCTAATAAATTGACCTAATCAAGACTTTAGTGTTTCCACTTTCCCTTGATGGCCAACTTGTTGAAACTGTGGCAAATTTTAAATACCTTGGGTCGATCCTGGACAGTCACCTCAAATTTGCTGAAAACACTGACTATATTTTGAAGAACTGTTCTCAAAGACTCTACTTTTTAAGAAGACTCAGTGATCTTCTTAAAGTGACAAAACTACAAAACTAGACCCTAGTTGAGTCACCCATATATCTTGAATTTAGAAAAAAATAATAATTTTACCACGGAAGAAGGGTTCAGTGAATGCACATATGAATCTGATGGGTCCGGTACCTCAATAAAGGTTAAGAACCACTGTGTTAGAGCTATACAGGAGTAGTTTCAAGTAGTGGTTTCATTTGTGATTAATTGAATGAGGGTTTTATTTTTAAAAAACTGAGCTTTTTAAGGTTTAATCTAAGTATTTTTGCATAAGATTGCAATCATAATGTCTTCTGCATTAAATTAATATTGAGATATAAACAAATGACATTTGTTGCTATTTCTTAAACCTTAACAATTAATAAGGGCTATTTGGTACCAAGGAGCAACAAGGGTTATATTGTTTTATTAAAGTAAGTTTTGAAAAAGGACAGCATGCCTTTAATGTATATTGGTGCTAACCCATTCAGTGATTTATAAGTTATGTTAGACTTTAAACAAAGTCTAACGAAGTCTGTTCTCTGAGCTATAGGGAGCCAGTGTATGAAATTTAGAACTAGGCATTTTTTTTTTACTTTATTATTTTTAGATAGACCTAAAAAGAAAAACGACAAAACAAAACAATTTGAGCTAAATTTCTATTTTATCCAATTTAACCTAAATTGGATGAAATACATTTTGCTTTTCTCATTCAAAGGGATAACTTTATGCCAAGAAATGTCAGATATTGTCGTAGGTTCACCTTGTACATTTCATTTAGATTAAGCATTGTTGAGTCTGATGGTTCTGTTTGGGGATATTGTCAGGCTGCAGAAGGATTTGGAAACTCATCAGACACCTCCTCATTGTATTGTGTAGTGGATAAACACCTGGAGTGCCTAACAGTCTGTATAGGACTTTCTATTTGCTAATCCCTTTTGTTGGCTCAGCCTAATTTGCTTGCCATATTTTAACAACTTCTCATGGAGAAGAGTACATCAAATTAACCATAAATAGAAAATCATAGTTTTTTTCTATAGAGAAAACAGAAATCACTGTTTTTCTTAACAAATAATTGGTTGTAAATAAAAGTGAAATGAGTGAGTGCATAAATCGAGCATGTCCTAGAAAACAATTGGGATTTTCTCTACTTATTCTTACTAAGAATTACTAACATGAATTTGTTGAAGCATTTTAGGTGTGAGGTTTCGAGTATCGATTCACCTGGCTGAGCTGCAGTGTTCACTGTCCTGGTAACTGTACAGGATGACAGCTAGGTCACCCTGACACTTTGAGAGCCTTCAGATAATCAATGATGCCGCACAATGACACCAATGGAGGATTACGAGGACTCGCTAAGCCGCTGTCGGTCAGCACGCTGCATTGATTTTGTCACAGTTGTTATTGCCGTGTATTTCTGGGGCTGTTGAATCTTGTGGCAATTTTGTTGTTAGCTCCCTGTTTTATTCCTTTTGCTTTAAATATCATTCAGACCTCCTTTATCTAAATGCTTATCACATTAGGTGGATTATGTGTAAGGCAGAGACTGTTGTTCCTTAAAACTGCTGGTGGAGTCTATAACTTTTCCTGTTTTTTATTGCCAGTAATGCAAAAAAAATGTATTTTCTGAAAATACATTGAAATTCTGAAAGTTTGAACAAACTTGTCAGATTTCTGAAACGGAAAACTGTTAGTAATATCACTTAATATTCAAGCATAGACACAGACATCTATGCCCTAACTCCTTCCTCAACCTCCCTTGCACGGTGTCCAACATTTTACACAGTGATAAATGAACACAAAAACCTTAAGCATTACCTATTGCTTAAGGCACTCTTGAAGCCTTGGCATTATACAGCTGAGCCAAAGAAGTAAAAAGAAATAGCCGTATAATTTGGCACAAATATAAAAAGGTAGAAAAAAAAACATTAAGATGCAAAGGCTGTCACTTCGTTATGTTTATCTGACATGAATATACACAATAAGTACAAATAACTCCTCACACCTTTTTTTTTGCACATATCCGTTGGATTTTACCTCATTTATCTGTGCTGACTCTCAGGCTTGCTGAAATATTGCTCACATTCTGCATCCATATTGCATTCTTTTAATTAAAACCGAGTCTGTCTCTAACAAATATTACATGTGCACACACCCAAACCATGACTGCCTATTAGAAGGATTTGCTGTTGTCTGCAGTTGGTGTAATTTGATGGGAGTTGGCATTTTGTTGCTGTGTTGGGAAGCTGCTGCAGCCCAAGCAGAGGTCATCCATCAGGAACATCTCCAGATCCAATTGAAAGGAGAGGTTTGCAGGCATTTAGCCAAGCCTGTTCCACTCCGCGCAGACCGCATCTCTGACAATCAGGTCATTCTGAAAGGCTCATTGTCAGGGTTTTATATAGTCACTCTCTCATATCAAACACAATTGGGTATTTCACCGATGAACGAAGGACTGTAAACTTTTTTCTGTGGCATATACTCCCAGGCAGAAAATTGGATGGATGGCACAAAGGAACTTTATTTATTCATCTACTTATTTTAATTGTTTTAATGTCTCTGCATCTGCTTGGGCAGAAGGGCTCAAAGTTGCCCAGAAAGTAATGCAATCTTGGATCTTTTGCACCAGGTACAAACTTTAGTTCTAGTTCACTCAGTCTGTAATAGTCTGGCTTGTGATTGTAGCACAAAGTAATGTAAAAACACACACAATGTATGAATATATTAGCATGGCCATTTCCATTTTTATTTAAGCCAGTCATTTTAACACAATAGTAATGTATTATAGTAATAATAATAATAATATTAATAATAATAATAAACTCTAAAATTAAACCTTTATTACTATTCTACAATTGTTTTGTTTTTGTATTTTCACTAACTGTGTTATACCCTAAACAAAACAGTTTTTTTTATTCATATAACATCAATGCCTTAAATGTTTTAAAGGCATTGTTGTTTGAAAGCTGTGTGAATGCATAAAGTACTGAAGGATGGCGTTGCTTTGGAAACTGCCCATATGCAGAGCTGCCTTCATGACATTGGCGAAGAGATTTACACCACATTTCAGTACATGAAAGGAATCTCATTTGGCATTCAAAGAACCTGCCTCCACCAGCCAGACTTTGAACTTCCATTAAGCCATTTATCACCATGCTGTGCAATTCCTTTTATTTCCCTTTACTCTAAGGAAGGAGGCCGTTCTTCTCAATTCAGCATCTGTTGACCCTGACCATTCAGTTTGTCCTATACAAAATGTTCAGAAACCAGAATGTTAGACGCCATGAAATATAAAGCACCCATATGTACTTGATGCTATTCTTATACAGACAATAGAAAATAAATGTCTCCTTTTTTTTTTCTCAAAGATTTCCTGTAATCTCTCTCTCTAGTTCCACCGGACATCCATGAAATGAAGAGCCACGGAGTTGGCTTGGGGCGCACAGCACTGCTGCGGTGCGAAGCTGCTGCTGTGCCTTCTCCAACCTTTGAGTGGTACAAGGGTGAGAAAAGGTAAGTGTTGTCTGATTGTTTGTTCTGTCACGTCACAACATGTAGTTGCAAGTTGCATCACCCTCTTACATGTTCTCTAGATGTGGCTTTCACCATACTGGGTTCCAGTACGGTACAGAGTCAAACTAAAGGGTTTGCTATCTGGTAACATGCAGTTTATCAATTTAATATATGTTCTTGGAAGGTTTGGCTTTATCCTTTTCCTAGTTTTGATACATATGAAAAAAGCACTTAATACTGTTTTTCTGTTTTTACAGACAAAACTAAAAGTGAATGCAGGAATTTTACAATTATTTATATAACATTGAAATGTGTATCTTCATTTTGTCACATCTCATTTTGATTCAATTTTGTTGGCAACACTTTCAATGAAGCACATGCTTCTACTACACTATTTTAGGTCAGCTCAGATTTTCACTGTTTAGAAATGAGCAAACTGACGTGGAGGCATAAAAAGCTAGTTCCTGAACCCTCACATGTTCTTGGAAATCCTGAACATTTCTCCTATTCTTGCACATATTTTCTCATGGTGACTTTGTCTCATCTCACAGTCCAAAACTACAGATGCTAGGTTTAGCTAGCTAACCCTTTATTAATTTATTTGCAAGTGCATATGTAAAAAAAATGTCAATTTTCTGTCCAGAGCTGTGACAAAGAGTTTGAAAAAGTTTGGAAGTATCTGAAATTTCAATTGTATATTTAGAATGGAAAACCATTTATGTTTATACTGTGTAAATGTTATTTATTTCCATGTACCTATCAATTCAGTTTCTTGGTTTTGCATGTTCTTTGTTTAAATTCTAACCACTGTAAAGGAAAATATGCATAGTTAAATATTGTATAAATATGACTGAGAACTGTAGAAATTTGAGTCTTGAAAGGTGTGTAATTTTGATAACATTTACTGGAACTATATATATATAATATATACACATATATAATTATGCATATAAAGATTTTTAAGTAAGCTGTGATGCAATTTATCAATGTTTAATTTCCAGCTACTGCTGCCTTACTGTCCATAAACATACACCCCTTTTAATTTGTCCATGCTAGTATTGAGGCACAGCATTTAACATTGATTTTAGACACACTTTTACATACATGTCTTGTAAAATGAACATGCTTCCACCACAGCTTACTATTGTTGACTCAGTGAGTGGCCATGTTGAAATGTGAAGTCAGAGAATAAAGACATAACCTGCAGTAGTCAGAGTTGCTTCCTCGTTTTTTCCCACAATTTCCCAATAGCAGCTACAACCAGAGCACAGCATAAGTTATTTTTGTGCTTGTTTTTTTTGTTTTGTTTGTTTCCCAAAAATAATGCTTTTCTTTGTCATCCCATTCCTCATGCCTCTAGGGAGAGCCCACTAAAACACTCCAGCACAAGTCATTTGTAGCTTTTTCTTACCTTGCATTCTGATAAAAAATTTGCAGGCAACTGGCTTAACTCATTTGTGACACATACATCAATCAGTCTAGATTCAAGTGTTAGTTCTTGAATTTAAAAATCAAATTATACCCATTACCCATCATTTACCCACTCCTGGTGAGCACAATTTCAGTCATCAGCTCACACTGTGCTAATTGTAATTATGGGGTGGATTCAATTTATTCAAATTGCTAAGGAGGCAAGTTGGCATAATTCTGGTCTTTTCTTAATTCAAGGACTCGTTCCTTCTGTGACTTTTCACATGGCTAAACTGTGATTTCTTCTTCCACTTGTAATCACAACCAGAGCAGTAGTGAGAGGTCTGAGGCACAGAGTTCAGATTTCTTCATGGCACATTCATTGTGCACACAAAGTAAAAGCTGTGTTTTAGCTCCTCTTTGTGTAGCTTTCCTTTTAGTTTGTCTGCATCAGACTTATTGTGACAGTTTTGACAAGTAAACGTTTCTCTTGTTGTGTCATTGCTTTCATTCTTTGAGTAGAAGTGGGCGAGTGTTTATGTGTACATCTGTCGGGGTGGGGAGCTTTCTTTCACCATGACAGGGGGAAGCATTGACTGGTCTGATGTTAAGCTAGTAATGGTGTGAAGCACATGGTGAGATTTTCAGAGAACGTCAAGGTGAACTTTGAAGAGGTCGCAAGCAGTGAAGCAACAACAAATTTTGAGGATATTGTTGGAAACAAGGTCACACGTAGAGTTTTGTCTCAGACTGCCTTACAAACCAGCTTGAGCCAAGCCGTAGCTCCGGGGAGGTCACAGTGAAGGCAACGTTTGGAGGATTTTCAGAGTTAGGAATAAGTTGACAAAATGAACTAAAATAATCGGATTAAAATCACAGTAGCATGTGCCTTAATGGAGTCACGTTTAATCTTTTCAGACTGTTAAAGATTATCACCATCAAAGTACAAACACCTTGAATCCAGCTGTCAAAGCCAGATATTTACAAACCCTGCATAAAAAGGCATATAATCTTCATTTTTCTTCGCTGTCTCACAGTAAATCTAAGTAAACATTTTTCCATTCCATGCCAAAATTATCAAGAACACCCCATGTTAATTTTGGTGCGAATGTCTGTTAGTCTGATGTTACATTTGAAGGAAAACAATAAGTTGTTAAAGCGAAGGTGAAAATGTGTGTGAGCAAGGCAGCCTTCATACCTCACTCAGTTCAGGAGGAGTTGACTAAAACTTAAGCAAACTGTTGTGAGAAGCTTGTAGAAGGAGCCCCAACATGTTTGACCCAAATCTGTTTACAACGCAATCAAAACAATTACTTAATAAAATTACTATCTCTTTTTTTCTTTATCAAATAGAAATGGTAGATAACTGGCCTGATTAAATATAACACAATGAGGAAATAAGTTCTTTTTTTATATATATTACATGTACATGTCTGGTTGTAACTGCTTGCTGTAATCATGTGCACCTGCAACAAAACCCAGTAAAATGTCAAGTTGTGCCCCGCTGCTTCTCCTCCGGTTCCTTCCACTCTTGTCTCAGTCCTTCAAAAAGCGTCTCTCCAAAGCAGACACGATGAAATAAATAGATGCGCTGAAGAGCGTGGTAATGATGGAGATCCACTTAAGATGACATTTGCTCCATTCTTGCCTCTTGCCTCTTTTCCTACTCCTAGCGTTTTTGTAGCAGGTGAGAAATCAAAGCCTCGTTTGTCACATTTACATTGGTCTTTTCAGGATCATTAGGGGACACGGTATCGACATCAAGAACGTCAGCTCCAGATCAGTCCTCACAGTGACCAACATGACAGAGGATCGTTACGGGAACTACACGTGCGTCGCCATCAACAAGCTGGGAAGGGCCAACGCCAGCGTGCCTCTTATTCGTAAGTTGTCATTCCACTTGTTCTTGGCTGAGAGGAGTGGTGGAAGCGACAAAGGCCTGAAAGTATCGCCTCTCAAGTGCTTTCCTTATATTTACTGCAAACCCAGCTAAACCAGAGCAGCCACTGGATAAGGACGTACTAGCAGTTAAGCTTAGATGTTTATTGTTTTTTTTTGTTTTGTTTTTTTATATATTTACATATATAGTTTTTTTGTTGTTGTTTTTTTCCAAAATTTGTTGTCTGCTGTGGTTGCAAAGTCTGCGTAGGTGTCTGCTTTGAAAGTCTTCATCTGCATGTGTAATGGTTGAAAACACCACCTGAAAGCAAAAATTAACTTTGGTATAATGACATCACAATTATGCACACGACTGCAAAGGTTATAACTGGTAAAATCAAGGCTAAGTAGTGTGGCTCAGATTTGTTTTAAAAAATGTCTGAGTCAAGCCTTTTATAATTTTCAAAGCTTTGAGTTCAAAAAGGGCCAAAACATCAGAAGCCATGCTGCAGGAGCATCTGCGCTGCGCTGGGTTTTCATTTATTGTGGCTGAGAAAGCATTCTTGCACAAATGCAAGAAAAGAAATAGGAGAATATTTGCTAACACCACAAAACAGACAGCAAAAATGTTCAAAACAACAATATGATACGTTAGTTTGAAGAGTTTTATGGATACGCAGTTGTAATTCAAACAAAAATACAGCAATGATTTTTTTCACCGCAATTTTTCCAGGAGCTTTCCTGTACATACTTAAATTACTGTCAGGGACCAGACAGTACAAATTGCAGAACACAGGTGTTGAATTCAAAAAGGTGGGTTTTTATTTACCCAAAAATATGAACAAAAGGTTAACATAACATTTAAATGGGCATGCCAATAAAAGAGGTCAACATAAATTACAGAACTCAAGACATAACATCAAACTGACCTGCTGACATAAGACACAAAGGGGATTTAAATACAAGTTTAGCTAAACTATGAAGACACAATA
>CAEGAF010095714.1:0-16357 GCA_903067075.1 Micropoecilia bifurca | reverse complement strand
AATCTCACTGAGGAAGAAACTGAATTAGGTTTTCTGTCACTTTATTATTTCTGCTATAACTGATGTATATTTGCATTGTCAATAGAGTTTAATTTGCAATTTTTGTGTCTTTGCGTCTTGAGGTAGATCTCAGGCGGCTGTTGAGAGAGAAAGTAGATCTTGGTCTTAAAAAGTTTGAGCACCCCTGCTTTAGACTGTGGAAAGTGAAAATTTCTGATCTTGCATTGTCTAACATTTACGACTTGTAAATTCTCTGAGCTCCAAAAGTCAAATTTTGCACAAAAAAGGAAAACAATAAAATTTGAAGGTAGTCTCAGAAATTTTCGACAGAAAATGTGAACATTTTTGATTAAAGTCATAAAATTTCCAAGTCGAAAATCTCTTAAATTTTTTTCAGCTCAGAAATTTCCAAGTATTTTTCTAGAATGTTTTTGAGAAAAAACAAAGGAATTTGTAGTCTCCAGAAGTCAAAAATTTGCTATAAAAAAGAGATTAATCTCAGAAAATAGAAAATTCCCAGTCTGAAATTAAATGTGACTAAACTTCTTCTGCTTTATTTCCATTGGGACAATCAGAAAACTTGGAGAACTTTTTCGTTTCATTCTTCCAGCTGTGTTTTGCCCCAGAGTGACCCTACCTCTGCTGGTTTCCATAGAAACAGCCTGGTTGGCGCGCCTGCTCAGTGATTGGCTCCAGCAGAAAGGTGAGATGTCGTCGGTGAAGGTAGAGTCGGTGGTGAAGGAGCCAGCTCAGATCGGCGAGGGGCCGGTGTGGGAGCAGTCAGAGCAGACGCTGCTGTTCGTCGACATCGCCGGGCAGAAAATCCACCGCTGGAACTCGGCAACCAATCAGATCCAGTCTCTGCAGACAGGTGGGCGTCTCCTCATCACCTGAGGCTGCCTCACCTGGCCGCTTGTCACCGCTCTGCTGCTCTCCTCAGCTGACACGGTGGGGTTCGCGGTCCCTCGCGGGTCCGGCGGTTACATCGCAGGCGTGGGCTGCAGCATCGTGGCTGTTGATTGGTCGACTCAGAAGGTGACATCACTGGCCAGCGTCGAAGACGACAAGCCAGAGAACCGCCTGAACGACGGGAAGGTCGATCCGATGGGACGGCTATTGGCAGGTACTGCACACCTGTCTGCTGCTGACTCACCTGGTCGCCTGTTACCATGGCGATGTTCTTCCTCCCTCAGGTACGATGAGGAGGGACGCTCAGACGGCTCAGGTGAAACCAGGATCTTTGTACCTGATGAAGTCTGACCTGTCCGTCACCAAGCTGCTGGACCAGGTAGGCTCACCTGTCGGCGCCCCCTACAGTCTGTCTGCATACCTGCAGCCAGTGGGCGGGGCCTCACCTGTCCCTCACCTGGCAGGTGGACATCTCTAACGGGATGGACTGGACTGCAGACCTGAAGACGCTCTTCTACATCGACAGCCTGGCTATGAGCGTCGACGCCTTCGACTACGACTCGGCCTCTGGAAACCTGGGTAACCACGCCGTAACCATGGCAACGCCTGAAGCCTCACCTGACTCCTCCGTCCGCTTCGCTTCCATGCTGGCTGTCTGTTTGTCCGTCGCCTAGGTAACCGTCGGGTGGTGTACCGGTTGGCGGAGGGGGAGGGCGTTCCCGACGGGATGACACTGGACGCCAACGGCCGCCTCTGGGTGGCGTGTTACGACGGAGGACGAGTCCTCAACATCGACCCTGCTACCGGTCAGTCAGACTGACTGCAGGACTGCCGTCTTGTTGTTTCAACATTTGTTTTATATTTTGAAACAAAAATAATGAAAGAACTATTCACTATAGATGGCAGCGAAAGGTACCAAGTACACACCCAGGTGGAACTCCGGTTTATTATTTTAAATGTTTAAAATGTTTCTTGTTAATTCATAAATAAAAATAATAATTTTCTTCTACAGACGTTTCTGTATTATCCTAAACATGATGGATGGATGTGACCAAGTCTGTTTTAATGTAAAAACTCGTCAGATGGTTCTGATCCAATTTACCAGATAAAAAGAAAAATTCTTAATATTTTCTGAATTTTGGGTCAAACGGAACCAGATGCATCTGGTCATCAAGTTCGAGCTGTTGGACTTTCAGCCATTAAACTTTTTATGAGTGCAGCTTTGATCTTTCCAGATTACAGCAGATTATTCAGAGTGACTCAGCAGCAGCCGACCCAGTAGATCCAGTAGACCAGGGCTGCCATTGGTGGAGTTCACTGGTTTAATCGTGTTGTTCACTGGTTAAACTGTCCGTTCCTCTCCTCTCAGGTAAACGCCTCCAGACGGTGTCTCTGCCCGCCACAAAGATCACTTCCTGCTGCTTTGGCGGCCCGGACTACTCTGACCTCTACGTGACCTCAGCCAGCCTGGGTCTGGACCAATCAGAGCTCCAGAGGCAGCCGCAGGCCGGGAACACCTTCAGGGTGAGAGCCCCGCCCCCGCCTCTCCTCCACCTGTCGGAGGCCTGCTTTGACCTCTGCTGTGTCTGTGTGCAGGTTACGGGACTCGGGGTCAAAGGTCGACCACCAAACGCATTCAGCGGGTGACCTGCAGGAGTCGTCTGATCGTCAACAAAGCTGCTGATTAATGATCAAACTGGATCAATAAATGATTTTACACTAATCACCTGTACTCTGTAATAAAGGCAGAGCTGAGCCCAATGCATGCTGGGAGTTGTAGTCTCTGACGGCGTCGTGATGCAGAAGGGTTTGTTTTATTTCCACACCGAGTGCAAAATGACAGCAACAACAACACAGACAGACAGAGAAGCTACAGAACCTTCTAGAAAATGTCTGTACACGTAGAAAACTTTGTGCTCTCAACTTTTGGAAAGTTTGGACTGAAAATAACAAAAACGGGCCGGAGGGAAAGGACAGTGAGAGCACCACTAGTGCTGATGCTGCAGGAACAGAACAGGTTCTGCTCCGACGACCCGGGTCCAGTTGGTGATTCTTAGTGTTTACATGGATTATACAGCAGCGGGTGCAAACATGCAGCAAACGACCAAACGAGCTGCAAACGTGAAGAATTCAAACTGCAAAAAACAAAAACACCATGCAAACAAAAACAAGAGAAGAAAAATCTAAAATCAATAAAACTGCATAAAAAAGGAGAAAGGGGGAAAAATACCACAAAATATAATATTAACAACAAGTATAAAACTACAACAGCGTATTGGGACCATTGTAGCAAATTTGTACCAAAAAACCTCCCAAAAAATTCAAACCCAAGAGAACCGGACTCTGAAATTCATCTTGATTGATCTCTGAAATGCTGCAGAAAAATCAGGGAAATTTCAAAGGTAAAAAATTTTCAAGAAATCCCCCTGAAATTTTTAGATTAATCTCAGAAATTTTCTAGGAAATTCGATGAAATTTATGAGCTCAATAAGTTTAAAATTTGCAGGAACAAACTCAGTAATTTACAGATTAATCTCTTAAATTTTCTAGGAAAAAAAAAAAAATCAAAATTTGAGCTCCAAAAGTCTCAAATCTTCTAGAAAAGAAACTGAAATTTTAAGATTAATCTCAGAACTTTTCTAGAAAATATTTGGACATTTTTGAATTTCAAAAGTAAAAGATTTTAGTTATGAAACTCCAAAGATTTCCACGTTTTTTCTAGAAGATTTCTTAGATTAATCAAAAAAATTTCTGGGGTCTTGGCAGGAATTTATTTATTTAAATTAATAATACATTTTTATTTACAATGTTTAAAATACAGTGTATAAAATGCTGCAAACTTGCCCCACTAAAACAAAAAGACCTCCAGACCACTAGGGGGAGTCGACCAACAAATCATGTGGAGCCAGTAAAGCTGGAGAGAAGAAAAGTTGCTATACTTTCCTTATCTTTTAAAATCTAGTCTTTTCAGTTCTGCAGAACAGCAGCATATTTGCGTAACGTTCTCTGCTCCAACTCCCTCTAGTGGTCTAGAGGAATTCTGCGTTTAGTATTTGAGTCATTCTTCATTTAGTTTCCATATCCCATGGTTGCAGCATTTTTCTGTTGCATTTGGTTTTTGTTTTGTTTCCTGTTTGCAGCTCGTTTCGTCGTTTGTTGGGTCCAAACTACAGAAGCCTGCTGGTTCTGCCTGCAGCACCTTTTGGACCCACCAGAGGTCCAAAAGGTGGACCTCTGGCAGAAACACTGATTTCTGGTCGATGTTCCCGACTCTGCTCAGTCGCAGATGGATCATCTGAGGAACAGAGGTGTTTCTTCAGGAGTAAAGGTCCAGATTGACAGAGTTTGTTTGGGTTCAGGAGACCCAGCTGAGCTGATTTGGGTTCTACGGCCCGGCGTGGTGGATCTGTAAGGCCAGTAAATACAACAAAAGATAGGAGCATTACGACGTAGTGAGAAGAGTTGAACCCTGTACAAGCGGACGCAGACGGAGGAACCCAGAACCACCACAGAACCTCAGACCTGTTGCCTGCAGCGCCCCCGGTGGAGGGGAGGTCTATAGCACCGTGGTAAACTCAACCCAGGAGGGTTTAATGGCACCTTACGTTTGAATCAGACCTCTACCAGCTCATGGGTGTCAGACCTTCAGGTCGGCGTTGCCTCTGCCGTGTTTTGTGGCGTTTGGGTTTGTTCTGAAAGCACCAGAGGTCCGCAGCAGGTCTGGGTTCCCGGCCAGCGACCAGGAAACAAAAACATGATCCATTCACATTAATCATCAGAAAGTTCAAAGTGCTCATTGGTCCCCTTGCTCCGGAGTGGGCGTGGCCAGCTCAGTAATGCTCCTCAGAGTGGGCGGGGTCACAGAAGAAGCGAGAGCTGCGTTTGGCCGACCGGGCCGTGAAGGGAACCGTCTTCAGTGCTGAAACGACCAAACACAGCCGCCGGTCAGGAGAGCGTCAGCTGACGCCTGGCCCCATGGTTACCATAGTAACAGCGTTACCTGTGATGATGTCCTCAATGGCGCCGTCTTTCCCTTCGTACACGTGGCGGCTGTCTTTGCCTTGCTTCCGTCTGAGCTCAGTGATCAGCTCCTGCTGCTGCCGCTTGCCTTTGTGCGATGGAGACTGTGAGGAGGCGGAGGGAAAGGTCAGGGGTCATGAAGGCCCAACATTTCATAAGACTAATAAACCAGAACGAGTTCCTGACAGACAATGTAACGGACCTGCAGGGTCACACCGGCCGACCAGGTTCGCTGGGTGTCACCACGTTATTCATTCATTTAGAAATTAAAAGTTTAAACTGAATATTTTAAACTGAATATTTTAAACTTTTTTAGCACGGTAACTAGCTAGCTACAAAGTGAACGTTAAGCTAACTCACAGCTAAACATTTAGTTAGCTAAGTAATTTGCTCCAATCCACACTGAGTCTTTAGTTCTTTACTATCTAAATATTTAGCCTACCAACATAATATTTATCTCCAAACTAAATATTTAGTTCGTTAGCTGGTACCTTGGTCTCCGCCTCCTCCTGCTGCTCCTCCTGCTCCAGTTTCTCCAGCAGCATCTGCTCCTGACGCCTCCTCTGCTCGTTCTCCTCCTCCGCCACCTAAACACACTTCCTGTTAGTTCAAACTTCTAGCTCTTTTTACAAATGAGGAAGGGGCTTCTGGTCAACAGGCCCCCATCCTGGCACTCACCCTGTAGGCCTTGATGAAGCGGACAAAGATGGGGAAGAAGACAGATGGCGGCATCGTTTTGGAGCTTTCTCCAAAGAACTTCACGGCGTCTTCGAAGGCGTCCTGCAGATCCACCACACAACACAATCATGACTGGCTCGTTTCTACCAGAGTTACGGTAAGTCAGTCAGTCAGTCAGTCAGTACAGTAATCAGAGACTAGAGGGCTCACTGGTATCTAGGGCTAAAACCAAACACCTTACTGTGACGGTGAGTTATAGGGTCACTATGGGTAGAAAAAAGTTAGGAAAAAAAAGTACATTTCTGCCAAAAATTCTGAAATTCCAAAATATTTGACTTCCGAAAGGTCCATGTTCTTCTTAGGATACTTCTGAGATTTTTTTTCTTTTTAGCAAAGATTAATCTCTTTGGATCTCTTAGGAAAATCTTGGAAATGTATTAGTTTCAACAATTGAACATTTGAAGAAGAAAAAACTCAAATTTTTATATTAATCTAAGAAATGTTCTTGAAAAAACAAGGAAATGTATTAGTTTCAAAAGTCAAAACTGAGAAAATGTTCAAAAGGTGAAAAGTTTTGAATTTAGAAATTTCCATGTCTTTTTTCTGAGCTTAATCCCAAAATTTCAGATTTTTTCTCTAGAAAATGTTAGATTTTTTTTGCAGAAATTCCCTTTTTCTGTGTAGGTGGGAACTTAACATTGAGTTGGGGGCGTGGCCAACAGCAGCTCATTTGCATTTAAAGTGACAGAGATCAGAAAAAGCAGAACTGATCAGACTAAAATCTAATTTTCTAAGAATGATTTTGTGCAAAAAATGTAACAAATATGATTTGTTTAGGCCATTGACCGATCCTATCCTGTTCCAAGGAATCAAAATATGTGAACTTTAAGATTATCTTAAGATCTGTCACTGATTTAAGATTGTTGGGAAAATTGGGTCAGAAATCCTCCTAAAAATCTGAACTCAACCTGAGACGGCATCATTTCAGTGTCATAGCTTGTCAGTGTGACGTTCTAACCGGGTCGGGTCGGTCTCACCTGCGCGATGCGAGCGTCCTCCTGCAGCTTGTTGAGGCGGGACTCGTTCCTGCTGATGAAGTCTTTCAGTGTTGCATTGTGGGAAACGCTGAACTCCCTCCAGGTGAGCTCCATGCCGCGCTGCAGCTCCTTTACGTCACACAAGACGTTCTCCAGGCTCACTGCAAAGACCAGACAGGTAAAGACGGGTCAGCCGGGCTCTGCTGCGCTGTGATTGACTGATGAACTCACCTGCAGCAGCTTTGTCCACGTAGTGCAGCTCGTTGTAAAACAGCGTGACTCCGGGATATTTCTCTCGCACCACGTTGGAGATGTAGTGGAGCAGTGTTTGCTTCCGGTCCGTCGATTTGGTCTCCAGCAGCTGAAAGCAAACAGACCTGATATCTGAACCAGGGGTGCACTTACTTTTCCATCTTTAGAGCATGACACATGACGCATAAGGGCCACAGCAGGGAGGAGGAAAGAAGGAGGGAATATCCGCCAAAAAACACAGAAATTTTTAGATGACTATCAGAAATTTTAAGATAAATCTCATTAATTTTCTAGAAAGAAACATTGAAATTTCTAACTTTCAAAAGTTGAAAATTTTCAGAAAAAAAATCTCAAAGTTTAAGATTAGTCTCAGAAATTATTAAAGAAAAAGTTGGAAATATTTGAGCTTGGAAAGTAAAATATTTGCAAGAAAAAATTTTGAATTTCTTTTACTTTCTTAATCTCAAAATTCTAAAAAAAAACATTTTGGGGGGATTTTTCTGTGTTTTAAAAGTTTAGATTTTTTAGCAGCAGAAAGTGAAACTCCACTGCATATATGTGTTAGCAAGTTTGTTGTAATTTTCATCCTAAACACCAACATTTCTAGTAAAATGATGTTGAAGTCGTGCTGCTCTTCCTTTAGTTTTTGGTTACCTCTGGTTGATTTTTAAACTAATTTTATGAAGTTTGTCTGCTTGAGTCAATGATTAATTATTTGCTAAATTGGTTTTAATCTATGATTCGTTTCATTTCCTCATGTTTGAGCGCCCTCTCCTCGCTGCCGCCCTGGGTATCTGGTCCTGTGGTGTGAACAGGTTACCAGGTCCAAGCTCTGCAGCTTGAAGCCGTACACGGCTCCCCTCTTGCTGCTGTTCATGTAGTTCCCCAGAGCCAGGATGATCTGCGGCACAAACAGCAGAGAAGTTACCTCAAATCGCTTCAGGCTGGAAATCAAATCAAACGCACCGACCTCCAGGATCTTCTTCAGCTTCTGAGACGATTTGATGGACACAGACGCGGCGATGATGGCGTGGAGTTGCTGAGAGGAAGCACAGTCGGTCAGTTTTGGGTTTTCTCTGAACTTCTGCAGTGTTTTTTGGTTTCCTTACTGGCGTCAGCATCTGGATGTTGTCTGCGTAGTTTCCCATGAAGGTCATGATGGTCATGCGCTGGTTGAGCCGCTCGATGCGGCTGAACTGCATCATGAAGCGGTCCTCGTCGCTCAGAGCCTCCAGCGGCTTCCTGTCCCTCTCGTATTGCCGTAGCAGCTTGACTTCAGCCTCCGTCGGGATGAAGCGCGTCAGACACTCGACAAAGTCCACAGGAACCGTCCGGAGGTCGAACCTGCACAAGAACATCACCGTCGCTACACGATTATCTTTTGTCTACCATTTCATGCATCTAACATTTATTAAAATCAACAATTTTTGGTTCTACTTTAGAAATATTGGCACGTAAATTTGAGATTATTTTCTTTTATGCTAGTGTTCCATCATATATGGGACTTTTTTGATAATATAAGTCAAACTGAGGCATAAAAAGGTGTATTAGGATCATTGTAGATAATAAAAATGTTTTAGAAAAAACAGAAAATTTCAAAATTCCAAAGTAAAACATATTTAAAAAATCTGAATTTT
Organism: Micropoecilia bifurca; assembly: GCA_903067075.1. Taxonomy (NCBI): domain Eukaryota; kingdom Metazoa; phylum Chordata; class Actinopteri; order Cyprinodontiformes; family Poeciliidae; genus Micropoecilia; species Micropoecilia bifurca. The sequence goes on along the minus strand of CAEGAF010095714.1, from coordinate 7,824 downwards.
TGACATTAATCTAAATTTTTGAGCCTGAAAAGTTAATTTTCAGGCTCAAAAATCCACAATGTTCTTTTTTAAAAAAATGCAAAAATAAAAAAAAAGAACATTTTAAAATAGATCTCTGAGATTTTCTGGAAATAACTGAAAATGTCCATGATCCAAAAGTAAAACTTTTTTGAGACAGAATTCTGAAATTTTGAGATTAGTCTTAAAACTTCTCTAGAAAAATAGAAAATTTATGAGGTGCAAAAGTAAAACATTTGAAGAAAAAAACGAGAAATTGCTGAGTTTCATAAGTCGAATGAAACTTTGAACTTTTGAAACTCCAAAAAAAATCCACTTTCTTCAAAAACGTCTGAGAAATTTCTATGCACATTTTTGAACCTCAGAAATTTGTTTGGTTTTTCCAGAAAAATTCTCAGATTCATTTAAAAGTTTCTGAGTTTTTTAGTAGCTCATTTCCTTTCTTTCTAAAATCTTTCTAATACGCCGTTACTTCTGTGTGAAGTGCAGTCCGTAGGGGGCGCAGTAACGCCACACCTTCTGAGCGCGCTCAGTGGAAGTAAACATGGAGAGTATCTTGTGATTTTAAAGTTGCTGTCCAACCAGAAGCAGCAGATTCTAATCTTAATCCTCATTATCGTCAGCCATGTTTGTAGTTTTTCTTCTGGTTGCTGCGTATCGATGTGACCCAGCCGTGCAGACCGGATCCGATGTGGACCTACGTGTGGATGGCTCGGCAGATGACCTCTGAGGCCTGGCCGGCCTTCCTCAGGGTGATGGCCAGGTTCTTGGCCCGGTTGGCCTCCAGCAGCGACACCTTGGACGGGGCTTTCTGGGGCAGCTTCTGCCGGGACAGCGTCAAGTCCACGGCTGGGCCCTGGGCCTTGGTCTTGAACAGCTCCTCGAAGCCCTCCATGTCCAGGTCCTGGAGGCAGAACACAGCGGCGTCACGCAGCAGGTACAGGGCGTCTGGAAGCCTGACCTCTGACCTATGAGTTTACCTGCAGGATGGACTCGTCGTCGATGTCGTTGAAGACAGTTCCGTTGATCTGGCTGGGCTTCAGGGCGACCCAGTTCAGTACCGGCATCCGGAACTTGGTCTGGATCGGTTTCTTGATCTTCACGGCTGAAGAGGAGCAAAGCAAAGACTCAATGATTAATGTGAGATTCAATCAAAAGGTTTTCTGTTACTTCAGCACATTGTCTCTGAACTATCTCCATGTTTCTCATCAGAAGAACTTTTCTGGGTTTTATCTCCAAAAACATTTCAGCATTTCCTCCCCAGAAACCAGAGCTACCATCGTGACAAATCTACTTTCATAAACCGAACTGACATCCGGTAAACTCGCTTCAATCAGGACCAAAAATATCTGTTCCATTTCCAGTCTAACAAACCAAACACTTTGGAAAACCTGTTCCCCTCCTGACCTATGGGGGCGCTGCGCCAAGAACCACTGAAGGAAACAACAAGAAAGCCTTTGAGGAAGACAATGAGAGAAAACTCCTTGTCTAAATGCAAACAAAAATGGAGGCGTCAAATTTTAGCTATTTATCTTTGATAAAAGACTTAAGTATTAGGCCCATTGTAGAAAAAAAGAACATTTGAGATGGTAATCTGAAATTCTCTCACATGTCTGACCTGAACCCAGAGGTCAGAGGTCAGGCCTCTGTAAAGGTCATATCTGAACTGTTTTATCACAGATGGATGGAAAATGGGAAACTGGAGACTGAAACCAGTTTGTCTCCAGTCTCCAGCTGGTGGATGGATGGAGTTAAAGGTATAAAAACGATAAAAACGTACAGAACAATTTGAGCGGACCCTCTGGCAGCAGAACAGAGGAGAAAACGGGTTAGTGTCAGAGTCATCCTTTCCAGTTACCATGGCAACGGGCCTGGAGGCCGCGGCCGCAGTCTCACCTGCGAGGCCGGAGTTAAAGATGACAGTTGCCGACCCCCCTGAACCCGGCAGGGGCGGGGCCACAGGAGGAGGGGGCGGAGCCATGGGGACGGAGGAGAGCTCGCTGGTCCTGCAGGGGGGGGGCGGCGGAGGAGGGGGCGGCGGGGCGGGAGGCGGCGGGGCCGGATACGGTCCGTTGGAAACTGAGGACAGAAACAGGACAAGTCAAACCTGCAGCGACGGCGACGCAGAAAGAAAAGTATCAGGAAATTTCACCCAAAACATTCAAAATAAGCTCAGAAAATGTTATAGAAAAACTTGGAAAGTAAATAAATTCTTGACTTTTGGAAATTTCTGAGAATAAGAAGTTAACATTTTTAATGGTTTTGTCAAGAAAATTTCTGAGAATAAGTTCAAAATTCAGAATTTTTTTAACTTTTGACAAAAAAATTTTTTTCTAAAAAATTCTGAAATTAATCTAAAACATTTTGAGTTTCTTGCAAATTATTGACTTTTGAAAATTTTTGAGTTTGAAAAGTCAAGGTTAAACTTTTTAAGGTCAGAAATGTCCAAGATTTGTCTTAAAACCTTCTGATGTTAATCTAAAAATTGAGAATTTGAGATTTTTTTTAAAACAAAATTTTCACCTTGGAAACTTCTAAATTTTTCAAGAAAATTTCTGAGATTAATCTCAAAATCTAGTTTTTATTTAGATACGTAATTGCTCCATTTTTCTGTCAGCCCTGATTATATGTGGGAATAAAAGACATTTCTTCTCTTCTTTTGTGAATGACTGATTGGTTAGGTGTAGCTCACCTGAGCTTGGCATTGGTGGTGGCGGTGGAGGCGGAGGGGGCGGCGCCGGCATGCCTGGAGCCCCGCCCATCCCCGGTCCCATGCTGTGATAGGCCACGGTCTCCGGACTGCAGGAGTCAGGAACCAATCAGGAATCAGTGTCTGAAAGCAGTCAGTTGGTCTCAGAGTTTGAGTCTTACCTGGGGGACAGCGTGGGACACGGAGGTGGCGATGGGGAGGCGGAGTCGGCCACGCCCCCGTCGCCCTCGCCCCTCTGAGGTTGCGGCGCTCCAGGTCCGCCGGACTGCTGCACCTCCTGCGCCTGGCGCTCCAGACGACTCTGGCGCCGGATCGTCTGGTCTTTCTCCCGAACGATCCGCCTCAGGGTGTGAACCTGGGTGTTGGCGCTGGCGTACACGTCCTGCACACACACAGGCAGCTTCGGGTTCAAAGGTCACGTACCTCTAAGTATCCAACCAGCCGGAGTTCAGCACTGACCCGCAGCTGGTCCAGTTCTTTGTTGGTCTGCATCAGCTGCTTCTCCAGCTCCACGATCTTCAGCATGGCTTCGTTCTCCACATCCAGCAGCCGCTCCGACATCTGCATGAAGAAACCAGATGTTGTCCCAGCCTTTGTAAAGGACAGGGTCAAAGGTCAGCCTGATGCTGCTTACTGTAGCGAGGTTCTCCTCCAGCTCCTCAACTCGCTCCAGAGCAGCGGTTTTGGTCTCTGCGTCTTCCAGCAGTGTCCCAACATCAAACACGTTGTCCAGGTAAGCCTGGATCTGGACCTGCAGCCTGTCGCTCTCCGTGTGCTTCAGCCTCTGAGGGGAAAGGCGCTGTGACTCAGCGTGCCGCCAGATTGGCCCAGGGCTCGTCAGGTGACCCTGACGGATTACCTCCAGGTGTTCCTCCAGGTTCAGCTTGGTGAAGTCGTACTGCAGGTGAACTCTGAAGTTCATGTCCTCCACCGAGTGAACCACGATGTTGATGAACTGCATGCAGGCCACCTTGGGACAAGGCGGTTGCCATGGAGACACTAGATGTTTACATCCAACTGACATGGGAATTTGGAGCAAATTTAAAATGTGGCAAAGATAAAATTTCTTAGAAAAAAAGTCAAAAATTTGCAAAATAATAAAATTAAAAAAATGAAAATAAGTTTGAAATCAATCTATGAAATTTTGTAAAAAAAAAACGGAGAAATTTGAACAAAAAAAATCTGAAATTTTTAGATGAATCTGAAATTTCCTAGAAAAAATTGAAACTTTTTCAGATTCATTGGTCAAAAATTTGCTACAAATTTAGATCCTTGTATGACATTTTCTACAAAAATCTGGGAAATTTTCTGAGATCCCCCCAAAAATAAGTGAATTCACAGAAATCAAAGTTTGCAAATAAAAAAATGAAAAAATCTGAATGATTTAGATTAATACATTTTCTGGAGAAGTTTGGGAAATTTCTGAGAACTACAGAAAAAATGTAACTGAGATTAATCTTTGAAATTCTGTATAATTCTGATTTTCAAAAGTTTCCACTTTTGGAAATGTTCAGGTTTTTTAATTCTAAAATAATTCTGAACTCAATCTCAAACTTTCATGAGCTTTTTTTTTTTGCAGATAATTTACTCTTTTTTTCCCGCTTTATCTACAAAAGCCGTAGTACACGTTTGTAAGATCCACCTCAAGCAGGCGTAAAAACATTTTTGTGAAACTCAGGAAGTTATTTTGAATCATTGCCTCATCCATGGACCTTTTCTAATGAGACACTTAAAATATATAAATGATGAATACACAGATAATGTCACACAGCAGCAGCAAAGTTACCAGGAAGTCGATGTTGTCATCTTCGTTCTTGAAATGTTCCATCAGCTTTTCGAAACGCATCGATTCGTTACACACCTGCAACAGATCAGGCCGTTAACCAGAGAGCAGATCAGGGCGTCAGCTGGCTGTCGACATTAATAAAAGAAACAGGAGGAGGACATTTTATGAGTTTACAATGTGGAAAATTTTACAATTTTGAAACTCAGAAATTTCCAAGTTTCTTCAAGAAAATTAAAAAATTTAAAACTAAAAAATTCTGATTTATTTCCAGAAAATTTCTGAGATTGATTTAAAATTTTTAGACTTTTCCTAGGAAAGTCTTGACTTTTCTAACTCAGATATTTCCTTGTTGTTTTTCTAGAAGATTTCTGTTGTTAATCTAATAATTTCTGAGTTTTATTGGTGGAAATGTTCTCCTCCTTTAGTTTCCTGTCCAGTGGAAGTAACGCAGCGTTGTGTGTCTGGTGACGGTTTACGGTTTTGAAGTTGTCGAAGGCTGCCAGGATGATCTCGTGTCCTCCTCGGACCAGACACACGGCCGCCAGCAGTTCCAGAACCAGCGCTTTGGTCCTGGTTGAAACACCACAGTCCATCACACCGTCAGCCTGCTATGCGGCGGCCATTTTGTTCTAGTTTTTACTACCTGGGGTTCCTGTTGTTCAAACTGAGAGCGATCTCGTTGACGGCATGGGGATGGGACATCACCATGTTGAAGCCGTACTAAGGAAGAGGAAGACGGGTCGTTGTTGTGTTGAGTCATGAGCGTCTTAAAGCGACGGAACCTTTATCCTACCTGGTAGTTCATGATGGCTCTCAGACACATGATGCAGACGTGGACGTCGTCCTTCTTGCAGACGAGTCTTGAGTTCTTCAGGGTTCGGCGACTTGGCAGCGTGTTGGATCGAGTCACTAGGGTCGAGCTGTGGATGTAAAACTTCAGATTTCCTGGTTCGGTCGGACTGAACTCAGGGTTTGAGTTTCATTTACCTGATGGAGTGTCGGGCCGAGCGGGAAATGGACGAGGACGGAGACGGGAGGCTGCAGTCGCCATGGAGATCCTCGATGGAGCGACTCCAGGGCGAGTCGATGGAGCCCACCTCACTACCGGTGTCCGACTGCTCACCATCAAACCTGAGCAGATCAGAAAAGTCAAGGGTCATTCTCCAAAAACACCAAACCTGGAGACGGTAGGAAGAGATGTGACTCACGTGACGGCGTACTGAGCGAAGGACAAATACTCAACCAGAACATCCAGACCTCGATTTTCCTCATTAAGAAACTCTCTGACCCAGCTGGAGACAGAAAGACAATAAAGACAAAACGGAGAAACATGGACACAGAGAGAGACACGTTGGACACTAACTGTTTTCCTATTAACCTTAAGACTGCTCAAGTTTTAACTCCTGAATGAGGTTGTTTTATTTCCAAAACTGTAATGGAAACACTTGTTTCATGTCATCTGAATCACATGATCATTACTACTGCCGGAAACGACAAGAACACGACCGGAAGTGGTCAGAGCACGATGGCGCTGCATGTTTTTGAATTTTGTTTCTTTTGTTGACACTAGTGGAAAGTTTTGTACACATTTGTAATGGAAATGCGAATAGAGACGGAGAAGTTGGACGGACAGCTACCCAATGTGGTTTGTACGCAGAGAAATCTCGAGCTCTCTGAGAGTTTGCGTCGACTCCTGAACTCTTCGTCTGAACTTCTGTGGACAGAAAATGATGAAAACATTGTCAGAAACTCTGAGCTTCCTCTTCAACAGTTTAGTAAACGTTTAACATGCACAAAATCATTGAACTTTCAGTAAAATCTGTTTCTGTCAATTCACCTTTCGCGTCACAGCCGGATCGAGGAAGCCTCTCAATTTCTGGATGTAGGTATGGGGGGGGTTCTTCACCTGAAATCTCTCCTGACAACACAAAAATGCATCATGGGAAACCAAATATGATTCAACCAAACTGTTCCTGGGTTGTAACGTCAAAATCAGAAAATGCCAAGCTAGGTTAGTTTGAATACCATGAGACCATGGACAGACACCTGCAGGACATACCTGATCGCAGATCAGCTCCCACTTCTTCTCGTTGTCATAGGAACGCAGCAGACGCACCTTGTCTGGTGGCAGGTTCATCGAATTCTGAAAGACAAAGAGTCTACTTTAGTCCAAGAGGCACAAACCTCGTCTACTTTAGTCCATGAGGACATAAACCTCGTCTACTTTAGTCTATGAGGACGTAAACCTCGTCTACTTTAGTCCATGAGGACGTAAACCTCGTCTACTTTAGTCCATGAGGACGTAAACCTCGTCTACTTTAGTCCAAGAGGAGGAAACCTCCTCTACTTTAGTCTATGAGGACGTAAACCTTGTCTACTTTAGTCTATGAGGACGTAAACCTCGTCTACTTTAGTCCATGAGGATGTAAACCTTGTCTACTTTAGTCTATGAGGACGTAAACCTCGTCTACTTTAGTCTATGAGGACGTAAACCTTGTCTACTTTAGTCTATGAGGACGTAAACCTCGTCTACTTTAGTCAATGAGGACAGAAACCTCGTCTACTTTAGTCCAAGAGGCACAAACCTCGTATACTTTAGTCCATGAGGACAGAAACCTCGTCTACTTTAGTCCATGAGGACGTAAACCTCGTCTACTTTAGTCCAAGAGGAGGAAACCTCCTCTACTTTAGTCTATGAGGACGTAAACCTTGTCTACTTTAGTCTATGAGGACGTAAACCTCGTCTACTTTAGTCCATGAGGACGTAAACCTTGTCTACTTTAGTCTATGAGGACGTAAACCTCGTCTACTTTAGTCCATGAGGACAGAAACCTCGTCTACTTTAGTCCAAGAGGCACAAACCTCGTCTACTTTAGTCCAAGAGGAGGAAACCTCATCTACTTTAGTCCATGAGGACAGAAACCTCGTCTGCTTTAGTCCAAGAGGAGGAAACCTCATCTACTTTAGTCCATGAGGACATAAACCTTGTCTACTTTAGTCCATGAGGACATAAACCTCATCTACTTTAGTCCATGAGGACATAAACCTCGTCTACTTTAGTCCATGAGGACAGAAACCTCGTCTGCTTTAGTCCATGAGGACAGAAACCTCGTCTGCTTTAGTCCATGAGGACAGAAACCTCGTCTACTTTAGTCCGTGAGGACAGAAACCTCGTCTACTTTAGTCCGTGAGGACAGAAACCTCGTCTACTTTAGTCCGTGAGGACAGAAACGTCGTCTGCTTTAGTCCATGAGGACAGAAACCTCGTCTACTTTAGTCCGTGAGGACAGAAACCTCGTCTACTTTAGTT